>PVIH01006730.1:26007-107905 GCA_004025045.1 Sigmodon hispidus | reverse complement strand
GCCCTCCTCACCTCTGGTCAGGGTTCGAATCCGCCCCTCAGAGACCCCTGCAGTTGGTTTGCTCAGTTCACTCAGTTCAGGGTCGCAGTAGGGCTCCTAGTAGATTCCCTGAGCAGCAGGAGCTGCGGGTGTGGCCAGGTGCAGAGTTCAGCTGCCCCTGCTCCAGAGTGCGCTGGGATGCCGCAGAGAGCACAGGTCCCGGTGTATTTATTTATTTATTTATTTATTTATTTATTTATTTTTAGGACAAATCACATGTGTGTAGCCCAGAACTCACTGTGAAGCAGAAGATGACTTTGAACTTAGGATATTTCTGTCTTCACATCCCCAGTGATTGTGATTAAAGTCTTGCTTCACCAGCATTATTCTGTGCTGCTGAATGAACCCAGCTCTTCACAAATGATAATAGGTAAGTACTGTTCTAATTGTGGTACATCCTCAGCCCTGAATACATGATGCAGCTTCTAGGAGACTTTTATAAAAATATCCATTATTTTAATGACATTTTTCTTTAACTCAAACATTTATTGTTCATTGGTATTTAGTCAAAAACCAAATAAGTTGTTTCTTTTAAAACTTGTGCTTTATATTATTTGCTATTTCCATGTACACACACATATGTCATGGTGTTTATGCAGAGGTCAGATAACAATTTGGAATTTTTAGTTCTTACCTTCTGTGATGTAGATTCTAATAGTAGAACTTAGGTTTTTAGGGTTAGTTTTCTTACCTGGAGTGCTATCCAGCCATCTCAAAACAATCTTTATCCTTGTGTAAAATATTTATTTATTTTTATGTGTATGAGTATTTTGCAAGGATTTATGTATATGTATCATGCATGCTTCTGGTATCCTTGAAGATCAGAAGACAGCATTGAATCCTCTGCAACTGAGTAACAAATGACTGCAAAAACCTCCCATGTGTCTGTATATATGTATACATACATATATATATGTATATATATAATTTCATTTAAAATCATATAGAAACAATTACTCTTCAGTTGTCTTATCTATAATATGACATTTATATTTATGTAGATTTACATATTGATTCATTAGTGTTATTTGACATTTTAAATCATAAACCCAGAAATGAAAGTAGAAATGAGACTGCTATGGAAGAGAAAGAAGCCCAGCAGAATAAGAAAAAATAAGTGAAAGCACATGTCAGGTGATAAATACTGCCATATTATATTATTATATCCACTAATGAAGTGTTATAAAATGTCCATCACTTTAAGTATTTAATATTTGTTAATACAATGATGACATATAAATATAAAAAATTAATATGAGCTGTGATTTGCTTGAGTTCTCTGTTGTGTACATTGCATAAACAGCACTGGATTTCCAAAGTGCTGTGGAAGGTACATCTGTACTATACTTCAGTGGTAACCAGTTCATCTGTCAAGGGCATAAGCCTTGGTCAGGGTTAGAATACCATGAATGGGAACTGAAATGATGGCTTGGATGAAAAGAACACTTTTTTTTTTTTTTTTTTTTTGCAGATAACCTGGCTTCATTTCTCAGGACCTACATGATGGTTTACAGCTATTCATAACATAGTTCCAGAAGATCAGCTCTTCTCTCTTAACTTCCATGAGTGTTCACACACATGGCATATATTCATACATGAAGGCAAATATCCATACACTAAAAACAAAACAGACACACACTAATCAGGAATGACTGGTTGTCTGCCTTTCTATGTCCTACTGACTCACGATCAACTGAAAATGATGAGTGTGCTATATTATGGAGATCTGTCATTTAAAAAACACAAATCATCTCATATTTTATTACAGGTAGTTTGAAGCAAGGCATTATTATATAATATTGTAGTCTTTGCTTATTTTGCCTGTATCCAGTCTTTAAGTCATTTAATTCATGAGTTTTATACTAACTAGTGATATGTTCTATGTTAGTTGAACAAAAACATATTTTTCTCTCTGTTCTTTTTTGTTTTTCCATTCTTTTCCTTCTTGTCTTATTTTCCTCTTAAAATGAATTTGCAGATTTACGTTAGAGCAAATTGCTCACTTCAGAGGTTACATTACGGTTTCCAAGGTAAGCATAAACCAGAACAATGTTTTCTATTCATATCTTTAAAGCAATTTTAATTAAATATATTTTTGTACGAAGAACATAAAATTCTTTTCTTTAGTCTTTTGAAATTACAACATAATTGCATGATTTTTAAACTAAAATATAATTACATAATTTCCCAGCTATAGAGATACCTCAAAGGTGAAGAGCTTCTTCTAGAGGTCCCTGGTACCATTCTTATCACATACAGGGCAGCTCACAGTCATCTGTAGTTCCAGTTCTAGAGGATCTCATGCCCTCTTCTGGGCTCTGTGGCCACTGCATACTTGGGAAGCACAAGGCACATGGGAAAAAAAAATCCTTACGTATAAGATTTAAATAATCTCCAAAAAGTAATTGCATCATTCTTCTCTCCTCACACCTACTTCAAACCCCACACATTCCCTTACACTTTTTCTCAAATTTTTGTCGTTTTTCTTTAGTTTTTATTATCTATATAAAAATGTATAAATATATAAATCAAACCCACTGAGTCTATTTGGCACTGTTTAATATGTATATGATTTCAGGGCTTACTATTTAGTGTTAGATAACCAATCAAAGGACTCATTCCTGAATAAGGCATTCTCCTAATAGCAACTTAAATTTATTACCTATAGTTCCATCTCTAGGGTGGTTCCCTGAGAGAGTACAATCTTCTTTACCTGTCCTTATTCTTCTTATCATTGTTTAAATCCTGTTTACATAGAGATATTGTTGAGGTAAAATGGGTAACTTTGATTATTTTAACGTTTATTATTTATAGGAATTATCTACCACCAAAGTAGTCTTTTCTAGTGTTATTAGCTCCTGGTCCTCATAATATTTTACAAATAACCATAAGTTAAAAGTAACATTTTTAATGTCATTATAGTAGCTTCTAGACAGACCATCATAACAACTTAGGTAACACATGCAAGTATTAGGTAACCATTGCATATAAGCATTACCAAAACAATCAATCTTCATCATAAAAATTAATGTTTTTATCAGACCCACAGAAACACTCAAGTTTTAGCATACAATTACAATTTTATGAGATTTGTAGTCTAGAATTAATCAACATTTTCATATTTTATCTTGTCTTCATATTTCATATTATAAATACATTATTGAAACCTTTTCTCCTGGTACAATATGTAATCATAATTCTTCCTGAATGTGATGCCACTTAAGTAGAAGCAAAGCAAGTGTCATCGCCAAAGCTGAAGTCCAAGAACAATGTTAAATTAGTACAATATTTATGGAAATATCAGTAGAGATGATATGAGGGCATTTATTATTTTCACTAGCAAGGGGTCTTAGACTGCATTTTACAATCTTGCCATTCTCCTCAGCATAATTGGAATGTGATTTAGTGGGCGATAATTGAGTATCCGAAAAACGCGCATAACTGGGAAACAGAAACAGACTTGAGAAGTACATGGCTTAATTGATGTCTTGAGGACATCGAGCAGCTGGAGGCTGCACTTCATTATTCTGTTCATTCCCACTAGGGGAGGTGAGCAGAAGGGCTCCCCACTACAAAACCTCTACTCTTCCCTCTCTCTATTTCAACCCTCATTGTACATTCCCAGCTATGTACTCAGAATTTGTGAAATGTTATCTACTCCTGAAAGACAGAGAGATTCTTCAGAGAAGTGAGACTTGCTCAGTGTGTATGCTGAATTGTATCTCCAATTAAAAAGCAATGAAGTACCTTCTGAACTGATATATCTGCCACTATGGACTGCAAATCCCCAAATTAACTGCAGATGAGTTAGTTTTTTTTATATGTGCTAATATTCAAATTAACATCATCCAGATTGACACATGGGATTCACAGAAACAGATGAGAAATTAGCCCAGAGGCTGCAGCTCTCATTTCATAAGTGTGTGAACTCACTTGAGAAATCATTCAAAAGGAATTTCTGAGTATCTATAGACATAGGTAGTCCATTAGCTGTTGTTTTAATACCACCTAAAAATTTTACCTCATAATTTGGATATTTTTCAGTTAACTAGTAAAAAAAGCATGAATATTTAACTCATATTGTAAAAGACTCACAGAAAACATGAATTTGATTTAAAAATGGGTTATTTATCTAATAGAGTTAAGAGAAGTGAGGCTTTAGCTCAATGAGAGTATGCATGTAGAATATTTATTAGGACTTGTATTTGATTCCCCTAGTGAACAGAACAAAAAGAGTCTTTACTTTTGAATACAATACAAGATATGGCCTTGAAATAAAACATACATATAAAACTTTATTTTCCAGAACAAGGTAAGGAAGTGTATGAAAAATTGATATTTGCCAACTGTTTTTTAATCATGTTGTTGTAATGTGCTCACAAATAAAAACAGATTAAAGAAGTCCCAAACTCTGTGCATCTCAGTTAACTTCTTTTTAGTTAGAATAGCCATTCTGAAGCTTGGAAGCATGTGGGACTTTGAAGGTTCATTGTCAATTAAATTATTACTTAATTATCTACCATAGAAAAAATGATAATTATAAGGAGTAGAAACTAGAAAAAAAATAGGTATTTGTCTTTCTTAGCTTGTGTAATGCTTTGTCTGAAAGCCCACAAACACTAAATTAGAAGTCATAATGCATACACAAGGGATTTGTAGGTTAAAAAGATAATAAAATATATATATATATATATATATAGTGGCAGCCCACATAAAGTGAAACAAAAGAAGTGTTTGATGATGATTGTCATATCAGTTGGTAGAGCATGGGACTCTATCTCAGTGTCCTGGGTTTGCGCCCCACATTAGGCACCAGGTATTATGGAAAATTTGCTAGCAATATATCATATAAAGGATTAATATTTATTAAGGAGTATATGAATACTCACAATACAAATTGAACCTTAAGACAATTCTTGGAGATGGAACTGTGCCATGCCATGTTGCTGGTCCTTTCTCCAAGAATGCAGGAACAAACAGGAAGGAGGTTGGCATCCAGGAGTCTCAATGGCATCTGGCCTCACCCCCATTCAGGCTTCTGACACTCTAGAAACATACCTCCAAGCTTTGCTAGCTAACACCTGAATCCCACTACACATGATGATGATGATGATGATTATGATGATTGCCTGCATTCACTCAGTCTTGCTGGCAAATTCATCTATCTGGCCACTAAGGATATTTTGCTAGTATTAGAATATATGAATTTGGGGTTTCCAACATAGACCACACAGACCACATCTAATTTTGTGAACCAAACATCTACTGGATTCTTAGCCTCTCTCTTGGAAAGCACCCATTGTTTAAATAGAGAGAACACAGTTTGTAAGACAATCTCATATGTGCCCTTTATATATAATTTTATGAATAAAATAGGCAGATAGCTATGTTATAAAGAAAAAGTTAATGAACAGCATTTATCCTTGTATCTATTTCATTCATTAGTACTGTCCTTAAAATCAGTTCATTTAGGTTTTGTGGGCAAGCTGCCTTGAACATTGTAAATTAAACATTATCTCTTTAGAAGAAGAGGTGGGAACAAATCATGAAAGAAGGGGAGGATTGAGTGAGAGGAGCAACAAGAAGGGAGAAAAAAAAAGAGAGGTGGAGATATTAATAAAGGAAGCCAGTGTGGGGTTGGAAAAAGATCAGGTGTTAAGGTCACCTACAAGAACTCACAGGATGTCCCTGGCTAGGTGTCCAACCAATAGTATAGGTGTTGCCTAAACAGGACTTACCCTATAATCAAATGAATAGCCACTCCAAGTGCCATCACAGAAATACCATTCAACAATGGATAGAGGTAGAGGCAGAGGCAGAGGTACATGGCTGAGCACTGGGCTGTGTAGCTGGTCCAGCTGAGAGCAGGAGAGAACTGTCTATATGAGCAAAGGGAAAGCGTATAGGGCTTATGAGGAAAACTCTCACAGTAGTGACTGGCTGGAGCTCTGGGGAGCTCACTGAATCAAGAACAGCCACCAGGGAGTCATTAGGAAAAGGAATGAGGCCCTCCAAGGTAGCTGTCCACTGACATGGGCAGTATTTGGAACCTCAAGGGGAGGGATCAGACTGTTTCTTTGCACAGACTGGCAATTCAGAGCCCATTCTCCACAGAGAAACTTCTAACCCAGGAAGAGGAAATCAAACCTGCCTGGAGTGGATGCTGCTGAGCTAATCCACCTTGGGACTTCTTGCCCTTTTGAGGGATGGGATGGGGAGATCAGGAGGAGGGAGACCAGGAAGGTTTGAAAGGGGGAAGGGAGGGAGAGCAAGGAGATACATGAGGAAAAAAAAAACTTTATTTTCTAAAATAAATAAATATAAATAAAATAATGCAAAGTTTAATATAAACAAAGTCTTTCTGATTAAGAGTGCTTTGTGGTTTGGAAAATTATCTAATAGATGAAGGGAAACTTATAGAAACTACAATAATGATTTGACATAGTGAAGGATAAAATTCTAATAATGTCATACATGCTAAGATATTAAGAATTAAGGAATAAATTTTAAGTATTTATTTTATAATATTTTGGCAGAAATTGTGACTCAATTTTCAGGTAATTGATAAAAAATATTAGTAATAATGTATTTTGTATTTTCTATATTTGTTAAGTTAAAAGTAGATTTTTATCATGCTTTAAGTCTTCTGATTTTATGTATTTTGGATAGTAACCCCTCACCACAGGTATGGCTCATACATAACATTTAAGGAAATATAGTTTTCACTTTATTGTGTTTTTATTTATTGCATAGTAATTTTTTAGTTTGAAATATACTAATGTTCAAGTATAATTGTGATTCTTATCTTAAAAATGTAACTTCCGCTGCCACTTACTTTTGATTGATATTAGAAATAGTAGAATGTTTTAAATGCACAACATTGTCAAGGCCAGCCATTAACAGAGGCTAAATAAATGAACTCTAAGGTCAGTGTTAATGAATCATATAGATGAAAGAAGAAATATTTTGTCATTCAGTTTTCTCTTTAGGGCATTGTTATCTGCTTTTGCTCATTAATAACAAATTCAAATGAAGTTAGGTTCATTCGATTGTCTGTTATAAAATGCTGATTTGCAGGAATTCCAGCATGATGATGTAGCTGATGATAGCATTGCCTATTTTTTACTGCCTTAAACACAACTAGACAATCAGCTGCTCAGAACAGCAGTTATGTTGGGCATGAATTCAGACAGGCTAACATAGGAACTCTGATTTATGAAACCTTGTGTGGTGAACGTGTGTGTCAGGGCTACAGCTCTCAAATCCTGAAATGAAGAAGAATTTGCTTCCAAGCTCATTTACTCACTGTAGGTTATCAGAGGAGTTTTCTCATGTTTGCTTTGATGGACCTCCCATGCTGTGGATCATGATGCAACAGAGGGAGCAGCTGAGGATGAGAGGATGAAAGAGAATGTGAACCAGAAGTAAACCACAACCTTTATAAGACAGTCTTAGAAGTAAAGGCAAGTTGGCTTTTCTTATATTTGGTAGAAACAAGTTCTAGGACATGCTATATCCAAGGCTTGGAAGTTGTACTATGATATGGTACCATAGGTTGTGAATTGCTAGAAACAGATTTAGAAGTTTATTACTGAAGACAAAGTTTTCAAAAACAACCTTGCTTTCCTCTTGAAATAGAAACCAGTTTGCTAGAAATACAATCACAAGCTAGTCAGAATTATAAGGATGTGAAATGCAATTTTTACTTCCTGACAAGTGTAATAAACTGTTTTCTAGGATTTATAAATTATTATTGATGAAAATTACTTAAAATTCCTTATATTGTCTAGGGGCAATCTTGATACTTTTCTTGGATTTAGGAGAGAGATGTATGTGTGTACATCTGTATGTATCTAGCTTTCTTTGTCTTCATCTATTAATCATCTATATATCTATGTATTTATGTCTAATTTGTCATATATTTATAATCTGTATGTTACTTATCTATCTCCTATCTATCTATATATATATCTATCATCTATCTATCTATCTGTCTATCATCAACTCATCTATCTATCTATCAATAAAAATAATATACTTCTAAAATTTCTCTAATCTTTCATAAAAAATGGCATGTCCAAGATAGGAGATATTTTCTTAGTTGGATTCCAGAATAAAAGTTATTCAGAGAACTTTACTTACCAAAACACAAACATAGTAATCAATTTTGTCATAAGCCATTTATAATGTGAAATTGTTTTTATTTATGACAATATCATAAAAAACCTAATAGCATGGAACTATCTAGAAGTCAGTTTCTTCATGGAGAAATGAAATATTACCACAGTAGGGAAACTATTTGCTGTGGAGTATGAGCATTAAAGTCTGATCCACAGAAGTCTTGTCATAATAGACAGGCATTTTAGCACATTTGGAACCCTACTCCAGGAAGGTAGATAACAAAGGCTCATCGAGCTTTAGTAACCAGCTAATTTTGCATAATAAATAAAATTAAGACTCAGTGGGAGACCCAGTCTCTAATTCTAAGGTAGAGTCTAGTCAATTTTCAACAAAAAAAATAATAAAAGTTTAAATAGTTCATTGTATCCTATCACATGATAATGTAATAAAATTATTAATCAAAAATACTTGAAACTAGAAAAAATACTAGAAACCTAAGGAAGATATTTTTGAATAAACCAAGAAATCAGAATTTTTTAAATTCCTTGAGATAGAAGATAATAGCAATGAATTCTTCAATATTGATGATGTCACTCGTGCAGAGCAGTGGTCTTGCTTCTCATTTCAGGCATGCTTTTCCTGTTGCTCAGTAGGTATGAAGTCAATTAGCAAGCTGTGGCTTTTATCCAGTACTTTACTAATCCAGCATAATTAATCCTGAACAACAACAGCCTAAACATTTGTTTTATAGTCATAGATACTTGTAGTTTGCACACCTCATTGAGGAAATTTGTCTTTGCAATAGGAGGCTATCACTACAAAAACCACAAGCAACCAAAATGCTGAGTTTTGGAGCCCAGCCCCAATACATGCACTCATGTATGTCCAATTCACAGCACTAGTGTTAGAAAAGTTGTAGGAGCCAGAACATCATAGAGTTTTCACCGAGTCTATATCTCTTAATAACATAATAAAGCCATAAAGTCTCACCAACATGATTGTCAAATACGAGGTGGACAAGGACAGCAAGAATACCCATGTAAAAATGGACATGGAAAAGGCCACAAGACTTCAGCCCCAAAGTGCTACATGCAATGGAGCCTAAGGAATGCTGAGAGTGGGAGAAATGATTTCCCGGGGGAAAAATAATACCAATTGGTTATCAAATACCAAATGTTCAGCCCCAAAATTTACATGCAGGTAACATTTCACAAATGACACAGGTTATACCTGCATTTACATAAACGCATGCAATAACACTTACTGGAAAGTAACCCATGAGTTACATGGAAGTGCTTGGAAGTAACAAAGGACAGGTAGAAATATTATATTTATAATCCCAAACATTTTTAAAGTGAAAAACTACTATAAGGTACTGTGGAATGTAGCCCAGGCCTTACACTGACCTCTGAGGCCACTAGACTAGAATCCTCATTGCAAGACATCTCTGATGTCAAAGAAAATTCTATATATTTTCCTTTATAAACCTCTGTGAGAATTTAATTACAGGATTATAACTAATTTTAAAGGGTTACAATACATAAACTGAAAAAAATGTAGTTTTCTTAAGTAGTCTTCTAGGCTGATTGGGTGATTAGAATTACTGTGATTGTCAAAGGAACATTATGGTCCCATTTTCTTGGCTTATCATTAACCTTTTAAATGGTTTTATTACTAGCCAATCATTATTCACCTTTGTCTTGACTACTAAATAAAACATTTTGGAATATACTAAAAGACTATTAGCTTCTAATACTTTAGTTTTAGTGAGAGTTTCTATTGCTGTGGCCACACCTACTCATATAAAGGAAAACATTTAACTGGGGCTGGTTTATATTTTCAGAGGTTTAGTCCATTATCGTCATCTACAGTGTACAGGCAGACATGGTGCTAGAGAAAATTCTAAGAGATCTACTTCTTGAACTACAGGCAGAAGATGAAGCACTGTGTCACTGGTCATGGTTTCAGCATATATGAGATCTCATTGCCTGCTACCACACAAGCACACTTCCTCCAACAAGGCCACATCTCCAGACAGTGCACTCCTTATGGGCCAATTATTCAAACACATGAATTTGAGTGTGTGTGTGTGTGTGTGTGTGTGTGTGTGTGTGTGTGTGCAATGTGTGTAATATCTATTCAAATCACATAGCCCAAAGGCTAAGAATGTCATAAAATAACATCTAAGGTCAATTACAGATATGCCTATGCTTTGATGTAACCTGTCAACATGAGGCTTGCATTGCTGATTCACTTGTTCTGCTTTATAAAACTTTATGAAAATCTTATACATTAGAACATAGAATTTTTGGTAAACTGAGTCTGTGTTCCTAAGCTATGATTGCTCATATTCGGCTCAACATTTATTATTAGAGAAAATAGACGGTTTGGCTCTAATAGCCTCTGATATACAATCCAGCCTCTGAAGGGCATTTGCTAGTGCATTTATTTTCATTTAAACAAATTCATGATGTTTGTTTTCTGTATATCTGGCATGTTTTATTTTCAGTTTAGTTTCAGTAAATATGAAAAGTTTATTGTATTAGTTTTGCACTCAGTACCAGCATGCTAACGTAAGTCTTCTCACAGCTTGTTTCAGTCTTCATCTATTTTCCCTTCTTTCTCATCTCAGCTTTGTTGTTGATCATCACTGCTTCTTGCTTTTCATTTCTTTCTCTTCAAGCTCATTTTCTTCCACCAGCACCCAATACAGGCATTTATCAAAGCTAATCACCTCCTAGATTTTGTTTTTAACCAGGAGTCAAATCATTTCATTTTTCATTTTTATTTTTATTCTTTCAAAAGTAAAATGAGACCTTGAGAGTGACATTCCTAGAGATGAACTAGTATTGATTATAGCCAATATGTCTTATTGTGTTTGCAAACAATTAGGTTTGAAAACATGAAGGAATAACTTTAGTAGGAATATGTAGAATATTTCTGACATTCTACCTTCTGTTTTTTTTTTCTCATTTTTTTTCTTTCAAAATCAAGCTAACTTTCTACCCTCGGATAACAATTAAGCAATAGGAGCAATGTCTAAGGGGTGCTTGCAGTATTTGAATAGTGTATGATAGAAGATGGAATGTGAAAATCCTTAATTATGCCAGGAATTGACATACTGACATTTATGTCTACTGAGAATAATACCAGGACATGATTCTTTCCAGGAAGGAGAGCTTTAACAACAGTTGGGAGCAGCTGGCTTGACAGACTGTTGTTATTTGTCCCTGTTTGGTTTTGTTGAGCACTTGAGCCTGTATTGGGCAAGTTATTTGGTCTACACATGGTATTTTGAGGACTCCTTAAAGGTCGGAATGACAGCTGTCCTGTTGCAATGCTCTCTGCTGGAAGTATTTATCCAATGATCAAACCTTAAGTGTTTGCAAGCACAGCTCATTATATTACATGATTTGTAAGAATCAGTTTTATGAACATTAGAGTCCATTTTTGACTTTTCCAAGTTGTGAAAATGCACAGTGCTGACAAAATAAAATACTTTTGATATCCTTTTCATAGAGTTGTGAGAATATGTTAAATTATTTTGTCATTTCGAAGTGTCAAATGAATACATACTATTTTTCATTGTGTTACATATGCATGTTTATTATGTAAATTTTCCCCAGACACTATGTAAAGAAATAAATAAAATTAAACTTCATATCTAATAGATGTTTAATTTCCCCAAATGTTGGCCCCACCATCACCACAAAGTAAAAATTACATAATGATGACCTCAGCATCTATCTTTTTATATAGAAAACAGTATTATTATGCTAAATGTTTTTATACATTGTAGAAAGATAATAAATAAAACAGAAGATTTAGTATATTTTATGCAAATAGTCTAGTAAATGCTCATTTAACACTAACACAGTTCAGTATAACAAAGATAACTCCTAACTCAGAGTGGTAGGTGTAAATTATTTTATCTACTGGACTCTGGATCCTTGTGCATTTGACATAGTCTCTATATCTTTTACTTTTGTAATATTTTAGCTGTATCCTTCCAATCAATTATACAGTAATATATCACATGCATCGTGTAGTCATCAGTTAGAAATGCTGAGTGATCTAATTGCTCATGATTTCAAACAATTGACTACAAATTAAAGAAACTATCTAAACAAAGGCATTGCCCATGGAAAGAGATGGCAACAGCGTCTCAACAACTTGCCCGGTTGCTCCATTAAACTTTATAGATAGAGGACAGAACTTTGTTTAAATAATACCTGACAAGTAAAACTATTAGGAATTCTCAAATAGTGCCTGTCTTTATCTCATATTGATTATATCTCAACTTAATTATGAAATATGAACTATTGATTAAAGAAAATATAATTTTAATGTGTTGATTTCTAAACATTTTAATATGATTTCATGCTCTGGTTTATATTCAGGTTTTACAATCTATGTCTTTCCTCTTTTAATTATATTTCATGTTTTTGAAATGATTTTTAAAAATTTATATAAATTG
The DNA here is from genome assembly GCA_004025045.1 of Sigmodon hispidus. Classification (NCBI taxonomy): domain Eukaryota; kingdom Metazoa; phylum Chordata; class Mammalia; order Rodentia; family Cricetidae; genus Sigmodon; species Sigmodon hispidus. Next base: position 95,268 of record PVIH01006730.1, on the reverse strand, counting down.
ATAGACTTTTATTTTCGTGTGTGTGTGTGTGTGTGTGTGTGTGTGTGTGTGTGCAAAGAAATGCTGCTTTAGTCTCAATGAATCATTCAGTTCCTCATTGCATCTCTATACCTTAAACCAAAAAAATCTATGAAGTTGAATATTCAAATACGGTGATGGGGCTAGAGAAGGGATGGCTTGAGGTCTAGAGCACTTGTTGGTCTTGCAGAGGATTTGGATTTGCTTCGTAGCATCCATATTATGGCTCACAACCATATATAATTCCAATTCCAAGGAGGTGATGCCTTTTTATTGACTTTTAGAAGCATAAGGTCTGCACTTGGTTTAACCATACACACATGCAAGCAAAACAGTCATACATTTAAAATAAAATAAATGTTAAAAATCACCAAAGTACAAAAATAGACATATACTTAAAACACATTCAAAGTGTTTATGTACTTTAAAATTGTCAGAAATGAGTTTTTCACTTAATATACATATTTTAACTTCATAGGAATAGCACTTACATTATATTTTTAAAAATTTAACATATTTGAATTAATGCTTCATTTTTATCTATATGATTTTTTACAAGCTTATATTTATATTCTGAAAGCTCCTTGTTTTTGAGCTTCAATTGAATCTGTCAACCTGATAAGTAACATTAAATATTTATGTCCCAATAGGATTGAAAAATACCTGAAAGGAGTGTTCTATTTAGTAGACAAATATGTTTTTAAAACACATCCTTAGAATTCAAACAATATGTAAATCTGGCAAATATTTGTTCACAAGAAACTACAATCATTCTAAATTTGGGGCAGAAAATAATATTCTGATGTTCTTGTACATTTCAGAAGTTTGTGCCCTTCATAGAAAAGGCCCTGAGAAATCCTGTGGTATAGATCACAACTAATGCATCAAGATCTTCCATTATTGTCTGTAATTATCACCTTTTATTTAATGTGTTAGGCCTCCCCATTCTTGCCAACATATCTAAGACGTGTATTGTATTTGCTCTTTCCTGTTTCAAATATATACGTATAATTTTGACTGAGAAAATATGAGCCTGTGTGTAGAATGCAATGTTTAATTACATGCTTTCCATGTGTATTTGTGGCTCATCTCTCCTTTCCTTCACAAGAACTTGTTGCCTATAACTCAAATAGTCATTTCATTGTTGCTGTTTGTTTCTTTGTGTTTTGGTTATTTTATTCATCTTTTGGATATGGTTTGAAACATGGTCTCCCTGTATAGCACAGTTCACAAGCTTTTCCTATCATATCTGGTTACTGACCACACTATCTCCACAAAACATAGCTAATATCAATAATCTAGATCTGTGGAGTTATTTTGTAGTTGGTGAAATCTGACAATACATATACATGTGAGTTACTTTGGGTCTCAAATATAGATCTCCTCACCATTTGCATAGGTTGTTGAACAAAATAGACATGGAAACACAGACAAATGAGAATTATGGGAAGAGTATTCATAGAAAGTTCTCTATAAGGTAATAGCTAATCTGCCTTAAGTAGAGTCTAGGATTTACCCAAAGAAATGAAGACCATGTGACTCAAAAAAAGAAAATGAAATTTCCATTCCTTACATTTTAAAATTAGCTCTCAACAACATTATCTCCAATCAAAATCACAAGGAAAAACTATACATACTTTGGGAAAATACATATGTATGAGAATATCATGCATGGGAAGAGAATTTAGAGACTTTAGGAAAGCAGCATAGTACATGTAAAGTAAAAGAAAATTAATTGAAAATATACTATGATTGCAGTTGAAAAATCTTCCTATAAATAACTAACATACATAATGCACAAATAAAGTACATATGCACAAATAGAGAAAACAAAACCAAATACTAAGGAAAACTCAAAATCATAAAAAGGTAAGTAATTGTCTTGAAAGCTGTATATCAAACATGCCATATTTATATCAGACTGACAGCGAGAATGCTAAGAACTGTTCTGTAATGCACAGAAACTACATATCCCTTCATGGTTAATCTTCACAAACATAAGCTTATTAACTGTGCTCAACTCTCTGGAGACACCTTTAGATTTCTGTCTCAGTGTGTCTTTCTGTTTCTCAGTACTCCAGCCAAACTATCCAAATCTGTATTCTAATTTTCTGACTTCAGACAAATTCAAATTCTCTCAAGCTAGTAATACTGGGGAAGACTAAGTATCTACATATTTACAATAGTACAATCATAATAATTCATAGTCAGATAGTTGTTATCCTGAAATCTAATCCTTCACCATTTCTCACTACTTTTGGTGTTTGTCGGAATGGATATCAATATCATCCAACAATAAACAGTCAGAAATCAAAGAGAACCAATATTTTATCAAGTTTGTTATGTATACAGGAAATAAACACAGGAAAACTGTTTGATGTTATTGACCATTACTGAAAAAATGAGATCTCTTTAGATGTATATTAAAATTACTAGAATTAAAATGTTGGCCAACCAAATCCTTTAAAGAATGTCAATGGGCTCTAACAAAAACCCCAATGTCAAGCAGAGAAAATTGCCTTACAAGTTGCTGGACAGGAAGATCCAAGGCACAAGCAAAACAAAATAAAACCCATATAGGCTAATGGCATCGCCTTTGGCTGTATTTCAGACATAGAAATTAAGTCCCTGTTGCTGAAGACACTATATTTTGCAGATACAGGACTTTGAAGAATCAAACTGAAACTGAAGTGGAAACTTACTTCATGAATATGAGGTGTTATTGTGCAAGAAGGAGTTCCACAAGCCAACAAGGGAGTGGGGAAGAGGAATCAACAGTTCTACTTAGATGTAATATCTATAAATAAAAACAATAACCTGAATGACAAGTTTCCCCAAAGGGTATAATAGTGGTATTTATATCCCGGGGGTAAGTCATAGCTGTCAAGTTGTATTTAAGTACTAATAGATAGAAATAATATCATGTCAAGTACTTTAAACCTAGCCCAATACATGTGGCAAGTGAGGTCATAAACCCTTGAGAAACACCTACTATTGCCACTTCAAAAAGCAGTGGAACTTCTACCAGCATCCTAATCAGATACTGTATACCTACGTGTAAGTCTAGCTCTTCTCCATCCAACACACTTCTTTTTGCAGCATGTAAAGAGCATTACAGAAAGCCTTAACATTCAAAGCACAAATAACAATAGAGTATGAGGATCCCATCCCTATCTAATATATCAGCAGCACATCTCATACACATAAGGCTCAAGGAACATCAGAAGGGGCGTTATGCAAAAAGACCGAATAAACCAAAGCATTGGGTTTATTGAAAGAAAGTGCCTTCTATGTATAACAAGGAAGCTATGCCCAGGAAATGTCATCAGTATCCAGCCTAAATAAGACCTGAGAAATGTCAATGCCAATTGACATGCCACTGTGGAGAAAGAACTACGGAAATTAATGGCTGCTGAGAGAGGGAGAATCAGTTCCCTCTAGGGGCAAATCCCCTGATATGTTATTAAATAAGCCTTAAATACATATATAAGTCACACTAAATTAATTTGTGTAGCTGTAGTTAAGTGGGCACACACACACACATTCCCTGACATGTGCATGTATATATGAATGGGTGTGTTACAATAATTATTAAAAATAAGATCATAGAACAGGGAGAATGATGTAAATACAGAACTCACCTATAAAATTTTTAAAAGTTTTTAAATGTAAAGAAAATGAAATTTGGGTAATAGAAAGTAACACTACTACTTTGAAAGCAGCCTTTTTGATTTATTAAAGAATGAGCTTACCCTACAATCCTGAATTTCCAATAACAGGTCTATGAAGATACATGACATGACACCTAGATGCACGTGAGATTCTAAGTTAAATTCCAAAATAGGAAAACAATTATCTTGGGCTAAAGATGTATCTCAGTAATACAATACTTGTTCAGCCTGTATGTATTGTGTCTGTGTTTCAATCCACAATTGAACTCAATTTTGCATGCAACAAAATTGATACCACTATTACTACCAATTAAGTGAAAATTATTATGTGTCTTATGTGTTTAACTGTTTAAGCAGCTTAACTGATTATTAGAATGCTGGTCATCAGCAGCCGAAAGTTGGGAAGGGGAGTGTGGTAGATCAGGCAATGAATCCAAACATACAGTTATGCTGGGTAAGTAAACATTAAGACTTAGAACCCAGCATCAAGATGGTAGTTAAAAATGCCTTACTGCAATACATATTGGGTGTTTCCACCACACGAACAAGTAAATGTGAAAGGAACATTTGTTGTACATTTGTTATCTGTGAAGTCAAAGACTACAAGATGTTTAATGTGTTGTAAGATCTCAACTCTCACACCTCAATTCCTCCTAAATATTCCCACTCCTAAATATTGTCAGGTAAGATAACTCAGTTTGCACAAACAGATTTTATGAGGACACTTTTGAAGTACATCAAGAAACAAAGATTTCATTATATCTGAGGATAGTCCTTGCTACCAATGTTTTTGGAACGAATAAGTCTACATGTAGCTGACATTAGAACTTCATTATTTTCCACTATTGAGACTAAGCTTATGAGGTTCTAAGACCAGTCTAAGAAACTCTGGCTCAATATCAGTCATGTTAGAAAACGTCAAGTTTGGTTGTTTGTTGTTTCTATTAATTGCATTTGTTCATTTGCCCATTATGGGATATCCTTCCTTTTTACTTCAAATAAGAACACTTTATCTTTTTTTTTTTATTTTAATGGCAAAAGATTTATTTTGACTCACAGATTCAGTCCATTGTAGCAGAAGGGTATAAGGAACAAAATTCCTAATACCATGGCAACCAGAAAACAGAGAATTGCAATGCACAAATTTGTGTTTTTAGCACCTGTGCTTTATTCTCTTCTGGCCCCAGCCTGCCTCATTCAGAGTGAGCCTTCCCCAATTAGTGAATTCTCTCCAGAGATGCTCTTGTCTGGGGTTGTGCTAAGATGATCTGCAAGGCATTTCTCAGTTAATTAAGCTACAATATGCTCCATTTCTCATCAGTGGGAGATGCTCTAATTGACCTCCGAAGGTGTGTTGTTGTTGTTGTTGTTTTATTTTTAACACTGTCTAGCATGGTTTGCTTCCTTGGGGTCTCCTACAGCAAGATTAACCTTGCCAATTTTGTACATTCCTGGCTTCAGATCTGTAGTCCATCTTTATCCATTGAGCCCTGAAATTTTCAACAATAATAAAAGCATTTAGGAGTCACTCTCTGGGCCATTCTTTCTGGCCTCTCTTCTGTGAGGTTCACTGAGCTCTGGTGGGGGTGAGAAAAATGTTTGGAGACATCCCATTTAGTATGAATGTTCTAAATTCTCTCTCTCTCTCTCTCTCTCTCTCTCTCTCTCTCTCTCTCTCTCTCCCTCTCCCTCTCCCTCTCCCTCTCCCTCTCCCTCTCCCTCTCCCCCTTCTCTTTCTCTTTCTCTCATATCTGACTGTGAGTTTCTATATTTGGTCTCATCTGCCGCAGGACAAAGCTTCTCTGATGATGGCTCAACAAGCCATTGGCATGTAAGAATAGCAGAATATAATTAGGAGTTATTTTAACACTGTGATTGCTTTCTTATTTTTTTAAAACTTTTATTGAATTTTTGAGGATTTTACAAGATGTATTCAGACCCCACTTATCTCCATCCACTTATATCTGCTCTTTGCCTTTGCCAAACTCCACTCAAAACAAAACCAAATTTAAAAGGAAAGACCAGACAGAACAAACAAAACTAAACAGATAAAAACCTGTGTGTGTGTGTGTGTGTGTGTGTGTGTGTGTGTGTGTGTGTGTGTGTGTGTGTGAGAGAGAGAGAGAGAGAGAGAGAGAGAGAGAGAGAGAGAGAGAGAGAAGAATCTGGTTCTGCAATCTGTAGTGTGGCCTTGGACTCAATTTGTTCCATAATCCATTTATCTTTACTTGTAGAAGTTCATTACCATGAGTAATTGTTCTGGCTCAAGGCCTCAGGATTCTGCTATACTACTAACAATGAGCTCTCACTGGGGCTCTTCTTGGATATTCTGTTGTTGTTCTGTGTCATGGAGATGCTGCAGCTTTGCATCTGTCAATTTGTCCCCTTCACCTGCTTCAGCAGTTGATAGATGAGGTGGTTGTTGGGGCGGGCCAATTCATAGCTCTGGTTCTGGACCTTGGTGATAGCAGGTTGGTCATCCTGCTAGCTTCCTTTCATAGTCACACCCAGGGTGATCTCTCTAGCTCTGCCTCTAGCTCACCCAATGAAGTCTACAGGATCAAGGTCAGTTGTGTTCTGAGGCCCTCAGATCCTAGTCTACCAAATGCACTTCACTAGGGCCAGCTCTATTGTTTCTCCCAGGCAAGGTAGGAAAAGAACCCTTTCTCTTGATTTCTGTTAGGAGCATATGAGTTGGAGGTCAGCTCTATTGCTCTCTCACTCTCAGGGCTGCTAGTTCATGTGCTTACACACCATTTACACTAGGTCATTGGATTATTTAGTCTCTAGTTCATGATCAACCAAATAGTGTTGATTACTGGTTCCATCTCATGAACTCTGCTTTAAGTATAAATCAGTTATTGGTTGGTTACAACCACAAGATTGGTGCCGCCATTTCACGGGCATATCCTACATGAAAAATACCACTGTGGGTAAAGAGTTTGTGTTCAGGTTTCTCTTTTGGTAATGTGCAGAGTACTAGACTTTACTAAAGATGGTGGAACATTAGGGTGAGGGCTATATATAGACACCAACCTAACATCTCCCATAAAGGCTAGTCTCACAACTAAAAAGATAAGAAGAAAAATTTTAACCAACATTTTAAAAGATTTACTTTTATTTATGTCTGTGTGTCTATGTGAGTGTAAGCTGTAAGTAGGGTGCCCACACAGGCTAGCAAAGGGCATTCCATCCCATGAAGCTGGAGCTACAGGTGGTCACGAGCTCTTCTGTATATTCTGGGACTTGAACTCTGAAAGAGAAGCAAGTGCTCCTAAGTGCTAGACCATTGTTTCAGTTCCAAACTACTTTATAAATGATCAATACTGAATTATATTTCTGAGAGTCATAGATGTGTCACTGACACAGATTATGTTTATTCTCACTTTACTGTTTTAATTATTATTGGTAACTTGTCAGAATTAATAATAAATCATCCAAAATTATGCCATTAACTTCTATGTCAGATTGTACATCTTCTAAATCTACATGAAATCTAGTGCTTTTTGTATTCTAAGGTTGCTATTATTCACTATTTATGACTAGACTCTTATAAGCATCTACTAAGGTGGTTTTAAGAACATTTTAGTATAGAATCAATTTTTTTCATTGATTTTCATTTAAAGCTATAAACACTAATATAGCATAATAGCAGGGTAAAACCAGTTTCACGTAATATCATGATGGTGTTTGAAGAGATATTGGCCATGGTTTTTTTTATTTTTAAGTATATTAGATACTTACTGAATCGAGCAAATAATCAAACATGAAACAAATACAAATGCCAAATTACTAATATTCTCTGATAAAGATATTTGAAGAGTTATTTATTTTTAATATTGGTAAAGCCCCTTATTTATGGGTATAGTTAGTTTTGTATTTATTAATTAGGTTGTAATTTATAAGTACAAGAAATTCCAGGTTGGAAGCCATTGAACAGCATTTAAAGTTAAGGACTTTTGTTAAGTGTCATTGACCTGCATTTTAAAGAAGAAAATTACTGACTTGTCACTTGACTCTGTGTTTAAAAGAAGACTCTAAATAGCAATTGAATGAACAGTGAAACACAAGGCAAGGCGTTAGAGTTCAACATTATTCACTCCAGTGAGAGAAGCCTTGACTAATTAAGCAGTCACAGTTGTGCCACATTCACAGAGGAAAACAAAGTCAGGCTTCTTGTTAGCATGGAGAGTGCCAGTCATCTCCTTGTAGAGCTTCCCAGGCTAACGTAGCTCCTGCAAGCACATAAGAAGCATACATAAAAGCTGCAGCATAAAAAATGCATGCATAAAAGCTACAGTATAAAACAAACATGCATAAAAGCCACAGCAAAGTTTCTAGGTTCTGCTTTCTGGAATTTTTTTTAATCACTTATTTATTCTTAACAGGACAAAAAAGCCAAATCCATATAGAAGCCAATCACTTGTTCTGACACAGGGTTCATTAGATTCTGATATTGGACTGTACAAAGCTTAACCCTCAAAGCTGGCTTTGTATCTCTCTATAGCAAAGCCTACCATTGGTGGCATTCAAACTAAAAGTTGCTTGGAAGCCTTCATAGCTCTTTTTAAAGTCGGCTTGCTGTCTATTGCACCCCCCAGACAGCTTTCCCATTCTCCCCAAAGTGCTTTATGTCTTTGGATTATTTAATACTTTAATGGTTTGCTCTAAAAGAAACTGTATATTCCTCGAGCAAGATGACATTTATTGTTTTTCAGTAACCATCAAAATAAAAGAAAATAGAAGTTATGGCTAAGTGGTACCTGACTACTTTGATGGTTTAAAGAAACAAAAGCACAGTGGAAGGTTTTGAATCATAGTACTCACATTGTACTATTTGACTTTTACTTACTTCTCTGTACCTTTTAATGTTTTCTCTTATGGGAGTGAAAGATACATACAGATTGATACCTTTGAATATTAGCATTCTTAATAGAGCCTGGAAGATCATTTGATGTTAGTAATTTGTAGCTAAGCCATAAATCCTGGCAGTCTCATGACCCAATGATAAGCATCACTACTTTAGTAAATTTTTGCACACAATTTTGAGAATAATCATTTTCAAGTGTTACTTTTTAATTTTGATTTTTGGGAAGTAAATCTTTAAAGGAAGATATTACCTATGGAAGATTTCTAAGTTCTTCCAAACTTCAGCAAGAGAACAACTGATATAAAAGTTACCTGGAAATATTATTCATGGGGGCAACATTGAGCAGGTATAAAGTTTTGGCTCATGGAGAAAGATTATTTTGAATGTTTCACTGTCCTTTATTAGTGATGCCTTTTCCTAATTGTTGTGTGAAATGTTTATTTTTCTCCAAAATTTAGTCAATGAGATAGAACAGAAAAATGTGTGGATGAGCTTTACAGAAATGTTCCCTTACGTGTGTGTGTGTGTGTGTGTGTGTGTGTGTGTGTGTGTGTGTGTGTGTGTGTTTGTGTTTTGTCTTGGCTTTTAAATGGTCAATTGTGTAGCATTTAAAAATCATTTGGTTATTTTTTTGTCGTTTTACTCCTGTTACATAACTCTTCCTGTATCAAAGCATGTATTCTCTCAATTCTTCTTTTTATACACTGAGTGATGAAACATTGGTAATGGTTTCTCAGTGTATTCAATTCCAAAATGGATTCTCATATATGTTAAAAATAGATAAAACTCTTCTCTATCTGGGATGTTAACATCACCACTAGATAAATAATGCAATCTTCTGATCTTTGTTGAGAAACAGATCAATAAAATTTTCAAAATCCCACTAGATGAAGTAAAACCTTAGCCTTCCTTTTCCAGTAATAACTGCACTGAGCAATCTCCACTTGATATTCTTTTGGCTACCTGAATTTTTTTGCACTGAATGTTAATCGTTCCAGAGTGTATGTGTATGCAATGGAGTCATGTGGATCCTACACATAGCATTTGAATGGTGGGACACTAAAGAGTAGGAAGGAGTTATATGAAATAGAAAGATCACACTTCAGTTTTAGGTAAACAGAAAGCTACAATGGGTTGATATTTCCATAGATTTAAGCAGCAATATAGAGATACCCATGACACTCTCTACCATGCACCCAAAGACTGAAGTGTTTCATTTTGATTTTGATTTGTGACAAAATTATAATTATTTAATATCCACATTTCCTCATCATTTTCTAATGAAAATGTAGAAAGATACCCAGGAAAGGCTGAAATTTAGTTACTACAGTGTTAAAATAAATCTTGTGGATAAGGTGTATATTTACATTATGCTTGAATAAACTTGGTTGCTATAACAGAAAAAAGACATTAGTAAGTTTAATAAAGATTGCTATCACAATAACACTGAAATAATTGCTATGTTCTAAACTCCTTCATGATAAATGCTCTCTATATGATCATGTCACAATATCTGTTCTACGTAATCCATGAATTTTGTCAGATGGTGGATAAACTATATCCAAATAAGTGTTGCCAATTGACTGCTTCTATGACTAGACTTCTGTGTAATAATCACATCATATTTTTTCATTTATTATCTACAGGATAATAACTTACATTATACTTTTAAAGGCAGGAAGGCTGTGTCACAAGTCAAGACTCTTCTAATATTTATGCTTGTTATTTAGTTTATATATATATACATGTATTTTATACATTTTTAAGTATATGAATTAATGTGCTTAAATTATATGTTAAAATAAAAATAAGTTATTTGTTTAGCACCGATGTATTAACAATACGTTTATTTGTAAAGCACTGTAATTTTTCAGAAAAACACACACACACACTCCCCTTATTAAAGCTGTGTGGTAATTTAGGTGAGAATGACTCTGCTATATTTTCATGTTCATCTATTTTCATACTTAACCCATTTGGTAGAACTGTTTGGGAAGTATCAGATGTATTAAGAAGTGTGACACTATTAGCTAGGTGTGTGTCCAAGTTGGAGAAAGTTTGTCAGTAGTGGGCAGAAGGGATTTGAGGTTTCAAAGCCCAAGCCAGGCTCAGATTCTTGCTCCTCCTTACTATGCATCAGGGTGACAGCACTCAGCAACAGGACTATCTGCCTGCTGCTCTCTGTACCCCCATGATGATCATGGATGCATACTCTGAATCTGTAAGCAAACTCCCAATTAAAGCATTCTTATATGTTTCCTTTGTTATAATGCCCCTTCATCCAGCAATAAAACAGCAACTAAGACATCAAGTCATCTTTTGCTTACATCTATTGAAAACCGATTTTTCCCTTTTTACAAGAAGCACTATATTATTTCACTCCTTATCAACACTGCAATTAAACCTTCATCAGTATTTCCTGATAATATGAGAGAATTACATGTAATTGTGGAGGACATATTTCTCTATCTAAGCATTTAATACAATGGGGGGAATTAGATATGATACTGATCATAAGACAAAAATGTGATAATAAAAGGTTTTGAAACAAAATGAGATAATTACACAATCTCATTCCTTTTCTTTACTAGTATTTTACAAGAAAAACTTGTATGGTTTCAGACATGATGTTCAGCCACCTGAATTTAGCTTGCATTATCCTCTGTTGAGATGGGGCATAGGTACAAATGACCAAATGATTTTTATTTTCCATAATCTATTTGTACTAATTCTCCCTTCAAAGCCTCTCATATCAAGCTGAATTTTTATAGATAATATTTTCTTCTACAACTCAAATTACATTTACGCACAGATGCTGTGTGAACTTGTTTTCTATAGCTATCAAAGCTCAGCTTGCAGTGTAGAGTTTCTAGATGATTTGCATATTTATTTAACTCATAATCTAGTTTTCTCTATTGCTCAGTAGGTTCATAAGTTTATTGGAAAGTTACTCAATGAAGTAAGACAACTCTTATTACTTATTTACTTATTTAATTTATTTGTATATGTTCCTGCATGAGTTTATATATACATAAGCATGCAGGTGCCAGTGGAGACAGAGAGTATAGAATCCCAGAGATTCTTTAGTTAAAGAATTCAATGAGCAGAGATAGGAGCTTAGAATTTAATCCAGAAGTAAGAATTGTTAACCACTGAGGCATCTCTACAGCTGTCAAGATAGCGCCTTTTCTTCTAAGAAAGTTTTGCATTTTCAAATTTTAATCAGTTTAAGTATGCATGCATATCTGTTTTCAGTGAGTTTTGTAACTGGAATTACTTACATAATTCTATGTATAAATGCATTTGATTTTAGCAAGGAAAGAGTCTGATTGTAACCTTTTCCCGGTGTTTGGCAACCAACATATTAGAGCACAGGAGCTTATTTGGTAGTAAAATTAGTCTTTGAGGCACTCTTAGGATTTAAAATTCTTTAGCCTTTCCATTCTGTTTATGGAAGAATTCCAAAAGTTGTGTTGTTGCATAGGAGCATTAATTGTGGCTATTATAATTTCTACCTCTTTGCTAGCGTGTGTGATTGGGCTAAAGCCTACACCTTGAGTCTTGTTATCTGCACATGGACCAGATGTGAGTTTCAGTGTTGTTTGTTTTTGCTCTTTGCCTTTTGGGAAACCTGCCCCCCAGAGCCCAAATAAATCACACACAGAAAAACTTACTATTATTTGCCCTATCTTAGCTTGCTTTGTTTCTTTCCAGGTTTTCTTAACATAAATAATCCTTTTGCCTTTGGGGTTTTTCTTTTCTTTACTTTCTTTTCTTTTCCTTTACTCTTACTGCATGGCTGGCTGTGCACCTGAATGGCTGGCCCCTGATATCTACCTTTTGCTTCTCTCAGAGTTCCTCTCAGGTTTCTGTATTCTCTCTGCTTACTAACTCCACCTATCTTTCCTACAGCTGCTATTGGGCTAGGATTTTGTTTGTTTGTTTGTTTGGTCTTTCTTCGTCTTTTTATTTTTTAATCAGACCATCAGGTGTTTTGGGCAGTCAAAGTAACACAGCTTCAAAGAGTTAAACAGAGGCAACAAAAGTAACACAACTTAAAATAATATTCTACACACTATAGATTGACATTGAAAAAGAAGTGTCTCTGTTGATGGTTGAGAGCTGCACTCATCTCTGGGTATAAATATTGATATAAAATTTTAGGGAAAAGTTTGATGCTATTCCCATTATCTATAATAATTGTGGAGTCCTACCAGGAAACATATTCTCAGAAAGAATGTAGGTAAGCCCTGCCAAGTAGTTTTTCTGGTGACACTCTACTTCTTCAATGTATAAGGTTTATATCCCCTCAAGGGGTGGAATTCCTAGCTACAGCAGTGTTGGTTGGAATATGCCCATCAATACTAAGACAGCTTGATCATTCTGTAGATGCTGGAATCATGTGTATAGACACCTTCCAGACTGAAGCCTATAGACAGAAGGACACTTGCAATATCTTCTTTGTTTGTTATTTATTTCTTTCATTCATTATATTATTATTTTTAAAAATTTTTAAATATACTTACATTATTTTCTTTCTTTTCTTTTCTTCTTCCAATACTTCCCAGGTACTCCTTGTGATCTTTCAAATATATGACCTTTTTATTTAACAGATTAGACACACACACGGACACACACACATATATTTGAAGTTTATATATGTATTTGATATGAAGTATACATATATATCACAAATATATGTATTTGAAGTTTCTAATATCCATGTGTTAAGTTTCTTAGATCAATTCTTTGTGGAACAATCAATTTTATTGGAAACTCTCTGGTATGTTAGTACATGTCATTTGTCCCATATTGTATTGTATTATATTGAGGGATTCATTCCATTATGAAATCTGAGAGTCAGTTTTGTCTATTGTTTATTATATATATATATATATATATATTTCCCCTTTTTGTTTATTGTTTAGTCTGAAAATCTTTTACTTTGCAATATTAATATTTATTGTATTATCTCTCTCTTTCCCTTTCCTACCTACTACCTTTTTCATGTACTCCTCCTTAATGTCTCTCAAATTCATGGCCTCTATTTTTTGTATTTTTTGTTATATGTACTTATAAAGCTTTTCATTGATGGAGTGTATGCAGCTCAATATATAATGTACAAAATCTTTTCAAATGATGAAATATTTAACTATATGTTTACAACTTTTATTAAAGGAATTACCTACAAAAGTAAATTTTTTAAAATGTGTATTTAAGTTGTATTAGTTGCACAAAAAATTGCAGTGTTTAAGAGAAACATTTATAAGTGAATTTGACATGGTTTTTGATTTAATAAAATAACTTCAACTTACTACTTAATTGCTTTTATGTAAATATTTCAGTGATTTTGTTAATTCTCTACAGCAGTGAGTTTCAACCTTCCTAATGCTGAGACTTATGTTGTAGTGACCTTCAACCATTTTGTTGTTACTTTTTAACTATAATTTTTCTATTCAGGACATTTGATATATGACACCCCAAAGTAGATCAAGACCCACAGATTGAAAACCAATTCTCTGTGGTATATTTACATATACTAACATTGTGTGGTTACTAACATTTTAAGTGATAAAGGTGACTGAAAAAAGAGTTTGACTTAGAGGTTAGAAACACATTAATTAGATTGATACCAATTAGCATATTGGTAAACCTGGGATTATATTTACACAATAATGTATTTTAATTGCTTAATGTTTTGTAATCATGTATTAAATTTGCCATAAGACATCAGAAATTCACTTACATTTAATTTTATATTTAATGCAAAATTATATTTTATGTTATTAAAATATTGTTAAATTGAGTTGAACATGTATAGGATATTATTAGATGATAAATTTTAAAAATCAAATGCTTATCTTAATATTAATCTATTAAACTCTCTGATAGTTATTTTAGATATCCCTGAAACATACCAAAACAACAGAAGTGAAACAACTGCAAAACCACAAAGATTCCACACTTCTAGCATAGTAAAATATACAGCTCTGAATTCTCAGGTATAGATTTTTGTGTGAGTTACCAAGTAAGAGGACTAGCATTAATATGTGTTGATAAACACAGAGTTATTTGCTCTCTTCTAATCTGTGGAAACCAAAGTTAAAGATTTGGCCAGTATGTTTTAGTTTACATGTGACTCAGTTAGGAACCAAAGACAAGTGCATATGATAACTGGAATTGAGCATGATATTGCCACATCTAATCCTGTTGTGGGATGTCTTTCTGTATGCTGTGAATATCATTTGTTAATAAAGGGACTGTTTGGACCTATGGCAGGGCATCTTAGAAGTAGGTGGAAAATCTGAGCATAGAAAGGGGAAAGAAGATGGAGTCACAGGAGACAAAGCAATCTAAGAAGCAAGATGTAAAGAAATTGGTAAACCAAGGTCATTTGCCAAGACAGATTATTGTAAATGGGTTAAATTAAGATGATAGAGGTAGCTCGCAATATGCCTGAGCCACAGGCCAAGCATCATGTATTTATATAAGTGTCTAACTCATTTTGGGGGTATGACCAGAGGCAGGGCTGCAGAAAGTCAAGCCAAAAACCTCATCTACATAACCCCTCTCTTCACCTGCTACGTGCATATCTGTGTCTATTTCAGCTTTTCATTCTTTCCATCTCTACTGAACATTCCACATTTGAGTTAGCTGTGCTCCCATTTAATTTTGAGGTGATGCACATTTTTGTTCATTTTTTTGTCTGACTTCTTTTAGCCAATACTCTCAGGTTGGTGCATCTTTGCCTAGCCAATCTATATGTGAAACAGATCTTTGATGATCCTAGACAACCTTCTATAACCAATATCGCTCTGAATGTATCTGTGATTTTAAAAAGTTAAGAAATAAAGATTTATTTAAAAAATCAGAGTTTGTTTACAAAGGATGACTTCCTTTTGTTTGCATCTCTGAAGTATTACTCTCTGGATATGGAAGTTTAGAAGAGAATGTTTCTGCTTGCATATGTCTTTGCCCTGAATCTTGTACTGTTGGCTCCCACTATCTTCTTATTGCTTTTACCGATGTAAAACAACTTTTCATTCAGTAGAACTGATGTGCCCTGACACGTGACAAAACATGTTCTCTTGATATATTCAGCACTTTCAAGTTGTCTTTCAAAATCTTGAGTGTAAATTCCTAGTTGTGGGCTCATTATTACTTCCTGATAGAACTTGTTAAGCCTCTTGTACATATAGAATAACGTTTTTCCTTGAATTTGGCAAGTTTTTTTTAATGTTTATAAATATTGTTTTTAATCTTCTGGGATATTCATTACACACATCTTAATAGTTTACATTTTTACAAAGTTTTATGGGGTTTGGTGTACATATTAATCTTCTAATGTTTTCCTTGATATTGAGCAATTTATGTCTAGTTAAAATTATCATATATCAACCAGTGTGATATTGCTTCAGGCACAAAAATAGGTCAACTGAGTAAAATTGAGAATACATAAATAGATTGGATCTGTATAGATGACAAACATTCTACTGCTGATTGATGGAAAAAGGCTAGACTTTCCAATAAATGTTTGTGCAAAAATAATTTACCAAACAGAATTTAAATGAAAGCACACATGAAAACCATTGACAGGTAAATTACAAATTAAAATACAATATATTGCTCTAGCTGCATTAAATTATAAAATATCTTTATGATAGTGGGGCCTTGAGTTAGTGCTTTCCCAAGACCATACAAAGAAAAAGTCATCTTGGAAGAGCATATACGCTTATTTTTCCATCTATAGAATTTATCTGTGCATCAAAATATATGATATAAAAATAAGACAGGTATGTAGGCATATATGGATAATGTAATCTAAAATTACTTTATTAGATGTAGTATCTCTATAAATAAACAATGATACAATATGTATGCATCACTGGGCATTAATATTGTCTATTAATTGGCCATTGTCTGTTGGACATTAATACAGGGGAAAAAATCTGTGCCTACGCAGAAAGGTTAAACATTTCCTTTGTATTTCTGAATCCATTGGCGCACTAGTCACATTTTCTGTTTGTTTAAAAGTATGTAATGCCATAGATTTTTTTTCTCAGAAATGGTTTGTTAGATTTCTTGTACATCTAAAGAAATCAGAATAAAGCAATTCTGAAAATATTCACTTTTTCTCCTTATCTTCCATTTATTTTTATTACAGTGCCTCTGATGTGACATTTATAAACTCACTAACATTGAGCTTTATCATGTGCCATTTCTGTACTTCAAGCTGAGAAGGATGGATTGCACTGCCTTTAAGTGCATAACCCCAACCCCACTTATGTCATGCTCAGTAAACACTTATCATAGGAAACTTTTAGCAAAATAAACTTGATTGAAAATGATTAAAGAACTATGACTGACATTTTGGTGCTTTAGCCAAAGGGAATTGAATTATTCTGCTACCAATACACTTTATTTTAATTTTCTCAATGGCATCAGAAGAATTAAGTGGCCTTGAGGTGTTAAATACATTAAAATGTGTAATGGAGAGCCTGACATTTTCAATAAATTTGGATTACTCATTTTGAGAGAATGAGTTTTTTCCTTTCTACATTAAAATGTCTCTTTGGATATAGGAAAAAGGAGTATTTAGTTTTACATTTCTAACCAATCTGATGATGATATCAATCACTGATTTTAAGATCATCATCTAAATATATATTTTCCCAGTTTATTCACAAAACATCTTGAAAGAGTACTAACTTTGTTCCTAACATGTTTTGTATTTATGGTACTAGTAATCATGGCTAGATCACTCATTGGATACAATATTTCTTGTTCACAAACAAATATTTATATCATTTTATTAATTCATACCTGTGTGATTCTAATTTTAATTTTAAACATATTTAAAGAAGATGAAAGGATGAATAAAATCCATCTTCCATTCTCTAGCAAAATTTATTTCATTCCCCTAAAAGAGATATTTGACACAATATATTATTTAATTATTTAATAAAAGAAACAAAATAAGCAGTTGCATATTGATTATTCGTGTAACCAAAATATAAAACGTACATGTTAAACTTTAGATTGATTGATTTGGAAATCAGTCTTATTTTTCTTTTCTCAGTTTCCTAAGAATTTGGATGAAAGCTAATTTAGCTTCAAGAGGAAACAATTGATTATCTGTGTGTTTAAAATTTAGTTTACAAACCTAATAAAATAATATGATAAAATTTCAATTTCGAACTGTTTCAAAAGTTGATAATAAGGCAACATACTTCCCAGCATACTTTCATTTAAAAATGTACTGAAGGACCCTGGGTTCTAGGGCTTGACCCAGGCATTCAGTTCAGGTATTCAGCAGAGCACCCCCCATGAGAACAAGGAACTAAAAATCTAAAAGTCTGTCCCAGGAAACAGAGTGACCCAGCCCAGATAGCCGTAATCAACTCAGATAGGACATAATGGTCTGCTCGAACCTGTGATTAAAATACCTGATGTCTAACATAACTCGGAATTCCTTTACTCACCCAGACATCTGGCCCGACCAGATGACTTCACCCTGGAAGACCCCCACTTCCCCACCCTGGTAGAACTGCCCTAGAAAAGGCCTGGGAGCCTTAGACTCGAGTTCGCTAGCTTCCCCTTTTGCTGGTGACCCACGGGCCCGTGTTCATTAAAGCTTCTTTTTGCTACCCGATATCGGAGTGAAGCTCTCTGTTTTGGGGCGCTGACTCTAACAGTACTTATCTAAAATTGATAGGAGGGCAAGATAGAGGAGAGAACATTATGAGGCATGAGTAATACTAAAGACACTTTGAAAAAGTCATATGTAAGCCTATTATAGTAGAAGTTTTCATATATATTTGAGCATACATATATTATATTTAAAGTTAAAATTAAACTATCCTAATTTGGAGTGACAACATATCTATTACACCACTGGTTAATAAATAAAATCCCTAAGGCTTAAAATACATTACCTCTTTCAGTTCTGTTGACCAGTAAGATCTTATAGACTCTCAAATATTACAAGCTAATGCCAATGATATTGTTTTCCCTCCAGAACTTGACATCAATATCCTATTCTTGAAGAAATGACACATGTGAATCATAGAACATGGACTAGTAGTGAGCTGCAAGCTTCCTATCCAAAGGTTATCTTTCATAGTTCTGGAAGATTAGATGCTTGTTACCAGGATTGGAAAAATGGGTCATCCATATGAACTCAGTGAGCTACAAGAATACTTGTCATATGGTAGATTAGTGGCAGGACCGTTATGAGAAAGGGGAAAATATGTTTTAATTAAATTTAAGTGCAGTTTACAAGATGAAATTCATATCTTGTACAATTTCCACCCAGGAACCTGAGTCTAGAAAGGTCATAGGCCCTCAGGGAAAATCTACAAATATTATTCTGCTAAATAGGCATAGTATTAAACTGAATCCTAATCATTTATTATTTCCATTGATTAAGGCATCTGCCAATCTTCATTGGCGAAGCATTTATTAGATGATCATTAACACTGAGATCCACAGCTAGCCAAAGTGCAGAGAACAAGCAACTGCAGAATGCTGACCCTAAATAGCATTACATATATATTCTTACAGTCTCTTCTGAGGCTTAAGCATTATTGAAGAAGGGTGAAAAAGAGCATGAGCGTGACTTCCAGGGGAGCTTGATGGCTACAAGGAACCAGCATCTTTGAGACCACACCGAGCACTTACATATTTGACCTCATAGTGGATATGATTATAGTAAGAAGTTTCTGGCCCATGGTCCAGACCTACAGATCGACAGTCCCACAGAAACACACAGAGGCTTATATTAATTATACGCTGCTTGACCTGTGGCTCAGGCTTATTGATAACTAACTTTCACATCTTAACTCGGTTTAATTAATCTGTCTTGCCAAGTGTTTTGTGTCTTACTGTCACACTTGCTTCTTGGGTGGCTAAATCACTCGTGACTGCACTCCTTCCCCTGAATTTATACTTGGTTTTCCACCTGCTTCTAAGTTGTTTTTCCATAGTTCAAAAGAATACCTTTATTATCCAATGGTATTCACAGCATACACAAAGATATCCCACATCATATGACAGTATATACAATACTTGTGAAATTCCAAACCAGATAAAAATCTCAGCATGTAAAGGAGAGGCAGCCATAAAGTCCCTACCCTATTTAACAAGCTTTTAGCAACTGATATATATTGGGAGGAGAAGATTCAATTTTCTTTAGGGATGTAGCCATACTACGTTGATCATGCTTCTGTGAAGGCCATACATTCATGCATATACAAGTTGCAAATATTGAATTTTATGGAATTATGGTGTATATGAGAAGGCAAGTTGTCTAAGGAAGAAGTTTAGGGAGGGGAATGAATATAATTAGAACACACTGTATGAATTTCTCAAAGAACTAATAAAAGTAAGTGATGTCTGTGTATCTGTTGTAGCCTAACCTACTTTTATAATTAAGCACTATTAATTAATTAAGCATTTCTTATTTTTAAAACTGTATCTGTATAGTGAGAAAATTGAAATATTTCCCAATACTCATAGTATACTATTTATTTTTTATGCTTCTTCTTTTGCTAATGTAATTTAAGCATGAGGGAAAGGCAAATATTTGGGGGGTCTTGGGGGTGATTGAGTCTGCTTTTATATTTTTGACATTCAAGTACTTATATCTAGACCTTCTATATGAAGTTCAATTAGAATATTGTTAGTGTACATGAACACAGTCAAATCATATTGATTAATTCCTTCCATGTACATTAGCAAATAAAAGTAACCCTTTTCTTATGGACACACCTCTCTTTTATTTAAGAAAGAAGATTAGGAATTTATGAATAAAAACAGAATTTCAGTAAAAGTCATAAGAAAATGTTTTGTATGATTTTTGGTCTTAAGATTTATGCAGCCATTGGTTAATTGTGTATTTTATTTTTATTTTGTAAATTTTATGTCTTTTAGGATTTATGAGAATTTCAAACTAACTCCTTCAGCTGCAAGGAGTTCCAGCCACATCCTACCACAGGAAATCTAAACCTTCAACCAATAGATAAAAGGAGAGTTCTGTGGTCTCTCCGAGTGAGGGACAATAATCATCATCAGCATCCAAGAGGGTATTTAAGATTGATTGAGCATCACCCTCCTGTTCCCCAAAACATTTTATGTGACTATGATTAGCATTGGGAAGTTGTAGCAGAAGAGGAGACTGTGGAAACAGACACCATCAAAGGCTTTATATCTAATACTGTAAACCCAGTCAAAAATCAACACTTCGGGGACACCTTAATGGGAAACTTACCACTATTGTTTATCTAAATTGTCATTCGATCAAATTGGATTATAAATATCTCTTTTGATACCCATAGGCAAATGCTACTGTTGGCTTTAACCAGAGGAGTGTCTGTGCAGTGTACAGTGGTAAAAGTTGAGATGACTGCCATACCCCAGATCCATCAGTAGCCAGTGGGTCTAGTGGTCACTTCCTCACCTCTAAATCACTACTGACAGATCCAGTCTTCTAAGAGTCCAGTGGAGACAGTTACATCTACTATGAGATCAATATTACCATGCATGCACTAAAGAAAGTGTTTAATGACCCTTTTGCTCTTCATCTGCCTCTTCCATATTCTCTGACACCACTTTCCATGATGCTCCCTGAACTTTACAAATGGTGGTATAAATATCTTATCTAGAACTTAGAACTCTTCTGTGTTGCGTTCCTTTCCTTCTTTCTCTCTTTCTTTTGTTATTTCTTTCTTTCTTTTTAGAACTTTGCACACCTCTTTTTTATTGTTTTTGAAAATCAATATCAAAAAAGAAAAACATTAAGGATAGGAAAAAAACCCATACAGTAATAAAACTTCTCCCCCTAGAGGAACATCTGACTCAGTCTTGAGGTTGTGGGGAGAAAACCAGATCTGCCAAAAGTTGAGGCTGAACTAAGCAATATTGGGACAGTGGGACATTGGGACTGCCTGCCGCCTGCCCAGGGAGGGGATGGGGAGTTGAGGAGAAGAGAGAATGACCTGATGTGGTGGGAGGTGGAAGGGACCTTGAATAAGAATATACAAGGATAGAAAGTGTGACTTCTTTGCTCATAATAATAAAAAAAAATTCTGAGCACATGATAAAATAATATCATTTATATTTCATATCATTAGTTTTGTTTTAATTACATTTGTTAATAAAGTTTCTAAAAATAAAAAAAAAAAAATAAAACTTCTCTCTTCTCTAAAATACATTCAACATAAAAAATATAATCTAAAGCTCCTCAAGCCAGGTTAGGCTCAGTTACAGATGAAGAAAGCACAGTAGGGCACAGCTAACACCCATGGATGTGCTATGGCCACCACAAATTTCTGCTAAGTAACCATTTTACAGTCAAACCAGAAGTTTTGTTTTGTTTTGTTTTTGTGTCTGTCTATGTGTATGCATGTGTGTGTGTCTTTCTCTTTGTGTGTGTGAGTGTGTGTGTGTGTGTGTGTGTGTGTGAGAGAGAGAGAGAGAGAGAGACAGAGACAGAGAGACTTAGGAAACATTTTGCTCTGAATTGTTAAAAAGCAAGTTATAAATCTATGTTATAAAGTTATAAATCTCCTCTCTCTTTCTTTAATTGAAATGTTTGGCCAAATAACATTAGTACAAACTAGAAAAAAATAAATTTGTTATTAAAGATATTTTCCAATATGAATGAGTTAAAATTTCAAAACAGTGTAGGTTATTGTAGACTGAGTATTCATTTACTTCTGTGAGACTATGCTCTTGTACATTGTAAATATTTGTCCCCCCTACTGGTGTAATAAAACACTGATTAGCCAGAAGGCAGACAGGAAATATGGGTAGGGCTACCAGACTAAGAAAATTCTGAGAAGAAGAAGAACAGAGCAGAAATGCCAAATATCTGATCCTTAGTATCAAAAGTAGAAGCAATATAAAGGATATAATAATTCAGGACCACACATGGGACAATCCAGTCTCACAAAAATAACAAAAAAACTTGAATTTAATGCTTGGTAGAGAAAATGAAGAACAAGTGGGAAGTAATAGCTCATGTTATTACAAAGACTAGATTTTGAGTCATTTCCTTGATGTGTTAAAAGAAGTAAGGACCACAGAAATATATAAGTTATCCATTTCATAGATAAAATGAAATAATTTCTTGGTGTAATAAAAACAGCTTATTGAACACCTACCATGCTTTTGACATCTGTTAAGTGTGAGTCATTTCCTGTGCTCTGTGTTTATTGCTGTGGTAGTCATAACAGTGTCACTTAGATCTTAATGTGACAAGTGATTACATTTGTATCTGTTGTCCATACGCGTGGCACCTTTGGATCTTCCGTACATCTGATGACTGCTCATAGCAGATGAGTACAGATGGAGTATTTGAAAAGGTCACTTACAAAAGTTTAAAACTCTGACTCACTGCTGGAAAACAGTTTCTTAGATACTTTTGTCTCTGAGTCATCTTCTCCCTACCTTTCTCATCTACCACATGTTCTTAGGAAGATGTCATCAAAACTCCTTCTACAGTTTCAGTATACCTGCACTTTATATTTCTTTGTCTCTCCTTTGACTGGCAATTGACACCATTACTATCATTTCTAATTAATTCCATTTGACATTTGTCTCCTTGAGGATTCAAAACAATATGATGATTTGAGAATCAAAAAGTGTGATGACAGAAATAAGTTGGAATTTTGAATGTTGAGTATGAATACAATCATACTACTAGACACCAACTTACAACTCAACACTACAGTTTCTCTTTACCATCTCAGACTTGCTGTTTTTATTTAAGCCTTCATTGGTGGACACTTCTCCCTTCTCCTCTTTGTATATTTCTTCTACATTCCTATCACATTAGCCACTACAGGCACTGTGAGAGGTTAGAAAGGATAAGTTATAAATTAAATGAGGGATTTTATACCCTTTGGGAATGTTATGTATTCTTTTCTGTTGACATTAATTGTTTTCTTCTAAACCCTTTTCTTTGGCAGTTTCTCAACCAAGCTGGATGCTACTGATCTCAGCCACGAGGAACCCTGAATCACTCAATTCCTTTATATAGTTATCCCTTCCAATTTCCTCAGTTTTGATAAATAGCAGGCATTGCTTGCTCTGCCTCAAGTGGCTAAATCTGTTTAGAAATTTGTACCATGTATAAGCCTTCTTCTGATGACTACCCAATATGCACATCCATCCAAATAAGGCCTTTCTGGTGGTAGAGTATACTGTAACTTTTACTACTTACCTTCAGACAAATACGAAGCAATTTAATGACTGATAATCATAACAGTGCTATTCACATCTCTTATGTGACAAATGCTTACATTTCTATTGTCCATACTAATGTACCTTTTGTTCAATCTCTACATTAGATGGCTACTCTTAGTTAGCAAGTATCTTCCTCTGCATAGTTTCTTGAACTAAAGTATAGATACTTTTAAAATTAAAGTCTAGCTTTCAGTTAAACAAAAACACCATACCTAACTTCCTGTGATTTCCATTGATGAAAAAGTATCTTACCCAAGACTCCTAATTAAAAAATTTACTTATCTCTCTAATTATTCCTATTTTAAAAATCTTCATTATTTTTACAGTTTTAAGAGTTGTAAATATAGCTTGGGCTGTAGCTTAGTGGCAGAGAGATTGTCTTGCATGGACTAAGAATAGGGTTTGACATTAGCAAACCAAAAATAGGAGATAAAAGTAATCAAAACAATTAAAATTTTTAGGACATGACTTCCTACCCCATTTTCAGATATAGAGTTTGTTAAATCATAATTCTGTTTGTAATTTTTGTTATTATTATAGGGGAACATATGATAGAGATCTCAGGTGGATTATCATTGGACACTTGTACATATTTGTTCTCATCTTTCTTCAGCTGAGTTCATTATGTAACTCGAGTGATTGTTCTCTAGAATAACCTCAGGAATAAAAGTGTGCGATGAAGGTTAGCTCCATTTTCTTACATAGATTAATTGGATTACTCTGTTCTCTTTGATAAAAGGCTGTTTTACATTTCCAGTCAAGTACTTTCAGAGCTTCTAGGAAGGACAGTTCGAGATTACCAGTATACAAATAGGGATTAGAGCACATTTTATTTTAAGATGACACAATTGGGTATAAATACGATTAACTGGAGATAAAGAAAATACCAGTCAAATAAGATCATGAGAGTATTTTAAGATTGTTAATTACAGTAATAGAGAACTTATCTCTACACAAGAATGTAATAAGAAGTTTCTGGCCCAGACTAGTCCCCCAGATCTGGACCAGCAGTCCCAAAGCTCCAAAGAAACACACAGAAGTTTGCATTAATTTTAGGCTGAGCAGTCTATGGCTAAGTCATATAACTTTCTAGCTCCTTCATCTTAACTCAACCCATTATCCCTATCTTGTTTAGCCATGCATCTTGGTGCCTTTTCTCAGAGCAGCATTTTGGTCTCATTTCCTTGGGTCTGCTGGCATCATCTCTCTTGGTGTCTCTTCTGGAGTATCTATGGCATCTTTGCTCTGCTCATCCTGTTCCTATAGTTTCCTTAGTCTGATAGCCATGCCCACACTTCTTGTCTGCCTTAGGCCATTCACCCTTTTTATAAAACCAGTAGATGTGAAAATTATTTACAACATAACAGAACATAACTCCACTATACAAGGATAATATTTTTACTGTGAATAAAACAACTAATAAATTTTAAAGCTCTTTAAACCTCTCTTTGCCCCACTCATGTAAGCTTTAAAAATCGAACAATAGACAAATATATTAACCTAACTGATTCCAAAAGACAAACCACTAATCACTTCTGTATAAGAAAAAGAAAAAAAAAAACTATGTTCTGCAATATTACTCAATGCCACCCTTATACATAATAGTTGTTCTCTGATAAAATATTTATATTTTTGTTGAACTTTGGGAGCACATACCCCAAAAACACTGCATGCAGAACACAGGCATTTGAGATACAGTGAATTGAAACTTTTGCATATTTTAAGTGTCACACCTGAGAACAATTGACAAAAGTTACCTAGTATGCATCCCAACTTTTCAATTACCTCTGATCTTCTCACACACTGAAGTTTTAGCTCAGATTTTGAAGTTCTCAGATTCCAACTGAAGCACTTGCTTCATATTCTCTTTTATATTCCACCAAGAGTATTTGTCTCTTACATTATTGAATCATAAGGATTCCTAGGCTCCCTTTCATCTTTTATCTTCTTTCGATGTAGAAATAAAAATTGATGTAACAATTTTTTGTTTAATAAGTGCAAGGAATTGTAAAGCCATAAAATCTAGTAAAATTGAGGTGAATATTAAATAAAGATATGGTATTGGTGTAGCACAAAGGGTCCATTCACTCTGCTACATAGAAACCATTCATATCACAAAATGTGTGTAATAGACAGTGCTTTTGCATGTAAAGACAATGCTCTCTTGAAGCCTTCCATCACCCATAAAGCAACAAATCAAATAAATGTTGATTTATATACTGGTATATGTGCTTAGCTAAACATTGAACATACACATGATTTGTAAGATTCTTTTAGCATGAAGTACCTTCACTCTCTTTGTATTTTGTGTTTGGAATAACGATTAACATGTTTGCAATTTAAGTATTATTCAGTTTTCTTTTCCTTTCTGTAAAGTGATACAATTTTAGTTTCTTAAAGTTGTACAGAAAAATACTTTCATAAAAAAGATTTATAGTCAGATAATTTTTTGATGATTATCTAAAATACCTTATAGAATAATATTAATTTTATATTATATCTTCAAGAAAACAAAAACTTATAAAAATATGTTATATAAGCACAATATTATTGTGATATGTAAATAATGAAAAATCCATCCCCCTAAAAATAACTATAAGGATACTAAAAAATATCTAGTTTTGATCCATGCATAAAAGTTCTTTAAAAATAGTATATTAAATCTCATAACATATTGAAGTTATATTATGCTAGCATCATAATATAATTGTAATATTCTCTAGTTAATATAACTCAAGGTATTTATAGCCTAAGTAGAAAAGAACATAAGCTTGCATGAAAAAGTATATAGATATTCTTACATGGTTGTCAATATCTGTGTCAATTAAATGAAGACCTTCCTCATAAAGAATAGAATGGTGGTGATCAGAGACATCATGGGAAAAGGAATAGATAATGAATAAAGAATTATTAACCAAATAGGTATGAAGTAAGGCTGGAGAGATGACTCAGCTACAAGAATATTACTTGTCCTTTAAAGAAATGTAGTTTTCCTCTGTATAGTTATTGTTAACTCTTCCACATTTTAAATTCTTTTTACTGTGGTTTTTTTTTTTATAAATACAAAATAAAGAAGGAAGAAAAAAAAAGAAATGTAGTTTTGTGGTTTTTTTTTTTTTTTTTTTTTTTTTACCAGTAACCATGTTGTGCAGCTCAAACAACCTGTGAATATAGTTCCAGAGGATAGGATGCATTTTATCAGCTTCTTTAGGTACTTCCATGCATGTACACCAATACACTCACACACACACGTATACACATGCACACACACACACACACACACACACACACAAGAGGTTGGGGGGAGAAACAGACAAACACAAACACAAAAAAACAGTTTAAAATAAATCCTAGAAATCAATAAAGAGTATAAAATTTAATATAACTTAAAAAAATAGGTTTTGAGATTTGTATCAGCCATGTGTATTTTAGTAATGTGAAAACAGTGGTATAACAATGACCCTAACATTGATATATAATAATTCAGAATACATGAATAAACTTAATATGCCTGTCCATGAAAATGCTTAAGAAATGTCTAATTTTTCAGTCTCTATTGCACCACTCTAAAAATTCAACAAACATTATGTTTTAACAAGTAATTTGTATAATTAATGTTTGTTTTATAATTAAGATAATATAAATAGTCAAATCTTGTTTTATAATGGCAAAGATACTCATGAGAAAGAGAGCAATTTTTAATGCTGTGACCAAATAGACAATTCCCAGGTTTTCATATGAGGTAAATAATGCAACCTAGTAACTACAACTCAAACAATTTTTTGTGCTAGGTAATACAATAAGTTTGGGGGTTATTATATGAGGCTTGTATAATATTTCTATTTAACAAATTATATTTTTGTAAACAATTTGCATATCAAGTGTTATCTTTTAGGCAATGAGTAGTAGTATTTAAAGCTTGTGCAATGCCATTTACTCAGAAATGTGATAGACTTTACCTGTATGAACTCTCTTATTTTTTATCACCCTAGCTGGGCTCTTGAAAAAGGAAGTAGGCAGTTGATCCTACCTTTAG
Organism: Sigmodon hispidus; assembly: GCA_004025045.1. Classification (NCBI taxonomy): domain Eukaryota; kingdom Metazoa; phylum Chordata; class Mammalia; order Rodentia; family Cricetidae; genus Sigmodon; species Sigmodon hispidus. The sequence continues at coordinate 67,427 of PVIH01006730.1, read as the reverse complement.
AAAGAAACACTCTCAACTGTTCAGGTTCTGTCAAATATAACAGCAATCTCTAAATTTCCTGATTTGTGAGCTATCATCCATGATGGAATAGACTTTTGGTGATGCATCTGTGTTTGAGTGATGTCTGCTCATGTAAGTAAATCTCACCAATGCTCCTGTAACTAACTTCAATAATCATCATAGACTTGGATGATATCCTTCTGGAATGCACATTTTTTTTCACATCTCCTTAGAAATAGGCTTAAAACCCCAAATTATATGTTGTTCCTTTTTGTAACTGCTGTTTTGAGACAGTCTCAGGTATTCCAAAATAGCCTCCAGCTTACTAGGTGGCAGAGAGTTACCCAAAAGTCTGGTTTTTACCCACCAAGTACTGGGATTATAATTATAATTCCACCACAACCAGCTTCAAGCATTCTCATTTATCTGATGACTCCCTTAGTGACATTAGGTAAGACTTAACTTTATTCATTGTTATTGAAATATAATAAGAGTTAAAATAGGCAACTCTAAAGTTCATGTGATTTTAAAAACAATGCAGACAAATTTATCAATTAAAGTAAAGGGAGAAAGTTTTCATTTTCTCCAGAGTTAAATAGAAAATGAAACAGAAAACAATCTCTATTGTAGTTCATAAATTATTTCCCTTGTATTTTACTAGATAATTCTTATATTGTTTACAATTATTATTGTTTTATTTTAAATATTGCCTTGCTTCACCATGAGATTTCTAAAAGAAACTTGTAAAATAATTTTACTTTGCCAGTACATTTTAAGATTTTTTTCCTAAGAAAGAAAATTGATAGTAGGAACTCATGGCTAGCACTTACCATCATGTATCCTACTTTCCTGTAACAAAGCAATTGCTATGAAAAGCTCTTTATATACATCCAAAGCACAAGAAATGGCAGCTTCAGTCATATGTGTATAGAATTAAAGAAACTGCCCAGTACATGTTATTATTATGCTAGAAATGGATTTTAATATTAACAGTAAAAGAAGAAGCAAAAGAAATAGTTGTTATTGTCATATTAAACATCAGAGTTAAAGCTCCCAGCTGTGTGATTCACCCTTAAATCTTTTGTATTGAATGACTTCTTACCAAGATTTTTAAATAAGTGGACAGCATATTTACGCACATGCAATATGGATCACAAATTTCCTTCTTTGGTTTACTTAAATTGAAAAGAAATAAAAGCAGAATGATTAATATTTTCATGTCCCTCAATAATACAATCATTTTTATTCCAAAGGATAAAAGCAGCATGAATAACAAGATACATGTCACTTTATTTTCAAGGAATGACTGTAAAGCTTCATAATTTGGAAAATATGTGAAAATCCTAAATGTTTCAGTATAAATAAATTCTGATTTATTTTGTCTATGGCACCAGGACAAACACAGATAATAAAACAAGCTTAGTTGATTAAAGGAAAATATCTGTATCTGGTTTTATATAACTTTATGAATCCTTCATGGTATGTCTGTTTCTTGGCTGAGGTTATCATTGGAATTTGATAATTTCACATGTGATGCAGTGACAGCTTTTGCGTTTTCTTGAAACTTGCAATGAGAAATTCATTATTTTTTCACTGTAGTTTTAGGTATATTTTATCTTTTCTCCAAAAGGATTTTGGTAGTATGTTTTTCAAGTGAAGCAAAAAGTAGAAATCTAATAAATTGTATGAAGAGAATAAATAAATATTTTGATGTGCATGTAAGGATCTAGTCAAAATGGCTTTAGACAGTTTTTAATTACAGATGAATTAATATCCAAATGTAAGGATGCATTTTTCCAAAACTTCAAATAGCTTGGCTTATAAAACTCATTACCAAATGATTTTATAAATTGTTACTAAGGTAATATAAACTGGGAAACCACTACAGATGACTAAATGTTCATAGAATAGCAATTTGTCACATTGCTGAGATAGGTATATGAGCGTCTGTGGTCACCTTTCGAAAGAATCTTTCTTCTTAAGGATAAGAACGTGGTTAGGTGACTGACTCATCGTGAGGACAAATCAATAAACAAGGTACTTTATTTACTGAACAAATGAGAGTCAGAAATCATAAACTCTGATGCCAAAAATCTCTGTGGTAGTTTTAAATAGGTGCATAAAACCGATGCACAGTAGAGCCTAACAGGTTTAATATTTATTATAGAAATCACAATAAAGTTTTCCCATTAGATACTAGCTTAGGTAAAATGGTAGTGCCATAAAAATCAGTAATTTTAGAAAGCTGATCAATAGTAGGCAGCTACTCAAGATGGACCACTTAGAAAAGTGATTTCAAAGGTATAGAGATATATATTCTCAAAATAGCATGTTTCTCATATGTAGACACTCAGGATGTTGATGTCACAGGAAGGTCACACTGTAAAAGTCAAGGCCCAAGATCCAAGAACCATAGAGGATAGAGATAGAGAAAGGACAGAAGTCAGGTACCAAAATACTGTACGACAGGTGGAAGAGGTTGGAGTGTTCTATAGCTCACCTGACTGAAGACGATCCCATACATCAAATGAGTATTGTATATAAATTTTTCAATTCATCTTATATAGACCTACAAGGGAAAAGTTGTTGTAGTAGGTTTCCCAGACCCTTTGGGGCCCGGGGTTTGTACCTGATCCACGGCTGCTTTTGTCCCCCAAAGAAATGAATCAGACACTTATATATTTTATATTGTTTGGCCCATGTCTTAAGCACATTACCAGGTAGCACTTTCATCTTAATTCAACCCATTTTTATTACTCTGTCTGCCCCGTGGCTCAGCCCACGGCTCATCTGTATGCCTTACATGATTCTTCTTCAGGGTCAGATGGCGACTGACTAACTCCACCCTTCTCAACCTGCCTCTCCTCTGATTCTCCACCCACTTCTACAGTGCTCTAAATAGGCCAAACCAGTTACTTTATTTACATCATACAGACAACATTTCCACCACAAAAGGTATAGATTTTTCTAACAATAAAAATGATAAATAGTTGAGGAGATAAGAGTGTTAATTATCATGTTTTGAGCCTCACATAGCACATAAATATATTAAGCCATCATGCTCTATGCTATAAGTAAAAGCATATAAATACCCTTGTCAGTTAAAACAAGTGTGACCTCCCACAACACAAATATGCTCCTTTTTATGTAAAAGAAACCAAATAATTGATAACAAAATAGAAATATGACAGACATACTATGTGTTTCACCTTCATTAATTACATTCACCAATTATAATATTCCAGCTTGGACACCCAGAATGTCTGATGATGAAAATAAGAGGAACTTTTAAAAATGAGTACAACATTATGAGGTACTATAGAGGTAAACAATAAAAGGGATTGACTTTTGCTGTAAGTAGTAGAAAACATTGGAATGACATATATTAAAGAACTATATTTATATGGTCCATGTTTTGACATGATTGAAATATATTGTTGAAAGAGATTGGAGAAAATCCAATAAAGTAGAGAGAATATAAAAAGTTATACACTAAATCTAAATATGAAATTGAGAGACTGACATATTGGAGGAAGTTCATGGAGATTAGGGAGGGAACAAGGCTAGAAATCGTAACTATATGTTGTATACATCCATGAAACATTCAAATAATAAACTACTTATAACCAAATAAAAATATTTTAAATAGAAGATAGTAACCAACTGTACATAATTATTAAAATGAAATAGCTGATATTCTATCCACATTTATGAAAAAGTATTAATGTATAATCTTGATTTTATTAAACTAAGAATCATTTACTTAATTAGAGGCAAAATACAAACTGATCAAACACACTATATAATTTGCAGAAGTTTACTCAGCTTGTACAAGAACACTGTATGGTACATCTTCTGAGGAATATCAGATACTTAAGAAGATATTAGGTAATGGATAGACATCTGATTAGATCCAAGAGCCATTGAAATTTACTGATATAAACCTTACTTTTTATATTTTGGGATTTCAAAATCAACTATTAGAATCAAGCAAGTATAAAGAGAATTGGAGCTACAGTTTTGCTATTTGTATTATACAGCAGCTATGATTTATCCATAAGTCATAGGAAGAACACTGAAGAATCACATTGAAATTGAATCTCATGTAATATTAATTTCTGATGTTGGATTAAATGATTTCAAGTATGTGTACAGAAATTAAAATGAAGTAAAACCAAAATCACTCAGAGAAATCATGACATCTGGTATCCCAAATTATTTCTACAAATTTATTAGGTAGTATTTGATATTCAATCAAAAGTAATGATTCAAGAAGAATGGAAGAAAAATATGGTCGAAAACAAAGATATTTACAAACAATAAAACAGAGGATGGTCAAATTCAGACATTATCTATTATTTTAGAAATTAAACATTTATTTTAGAAATTTAAAAAATACCGTGCCTGAAATAATAGTTTAAAATTCAACACACAGGTATAATAGTCTGCTACCAAAGCCCATAAAGACCAATACAGAATTTAAAAACTGTGAGTGATGAGAAGAAGGAATTGAATGGGAGACAATGCATGCACAGGAGGGAGAAAAGGCAGATGACTGAAATAATAAAAGATAGATATTAAGGCTAAAAATAAATTTTAAAAGACTTCAGAAAATCTGAGAAAATACAATTATTCAAATTTTACTTGTGAAAACAAGAACTCAACTAATCAGTATCAGAAATGCTAATAGGATGCTATTAAATATTAACTAAGAAAAAACCTTTTAATTATAGATTATATATGTATACCTAAATTAAAAGAAACTAATATTCATACTGTTTCAAATACAACTTAAAAATCCTTGTAATTTTTATTGAGAAAAATAAAACTATATAAATGACATCAGTAATTAAAATTGGTGATCACAAAACTTAATTAATTAAATAAAATTTTATGGAGAAACTAAAAACCAAATGTATGTAATATATACATGAAATATTTTATATATTTAAAAAAGAAAACTCTAATTAAGCAAAATACCATAACCTTGACAGGAAGAAGAGATTAGTGTTAAGAAAATACATATAATTAAAGATTATAAGCAAATATTAAGAAATATTATGAAACCAATTTGGGAACATGTAGCAGTGATTATTATCATCACTTGAATGCTACTCAGCATAATTCATTAGATAGACTGAGAAGATCTATACCATTATGTCTGTTATATTTCTTAATGCATATTAAAATTACATGTAATTTACAAAAATAAAAGAAAATTATTTTAAGAGGTTAAATGGTCCTGGTCAAAAGTTATACAGACACTAAAAGAACATGCCTGCAACTTAGATTACTATACCCAGCAAAACTATCAATCACCATACATGGAGTATGCAAGACATTTCATGACAAAGTCAGATTTAAACAATACCTATCTACAAATCTGGCCCTTCAGAAAGCATTAGTGGGAAAACTCCAACCTAAAGATCCCAGATACACCCATGAAACCACAAACAATTGATAATCCCACAGAAGAAAAGCCCAGAGAAAGGATATACATGCAAGATTTGAATGTATCAAGAATGAATGTTTTTCTAAGATGAAAAACTTAGAGAAATCCGACACTAGAGAACAAACAACACAGCTGAAAACCTTAGAAGAATAAGAAGCAAACTAACCTAGAATGGGTAGACATCAGGAAATAATCAAACTTAGAGCTTAAAACAATAAAATTGAAACAAAAAGATTACAAAGAATCAATGAATCAAAGAGTTGGTTCCTTGAGAAAGTCAACAAGATAGATAAATCTTTGTCGAAAATAAACAAAAAACAGAGAGAACATCCAAATCTACAAAATGAGAAATGAAAAGGGGACATAAAAATAGACCCCCAGGAAATCTAAAGAATTAGCAGGTCATACTTTGAAAATCTATACTCCACAAAAATGGAAAACCTAGAAGAAATGGATAGCTTTTTGGACAGGTACAATTTACCAAAATTAAATCAAGATCATATTAAATACGTAAACAAACATATAACCCTAAACAAACCTGAAGCTGCCATTAAAAGCCTCCCAAGTAAAAAAATCCCAAGTCCAGATGGTTTCAGTACAGAATTCTACCAGACATCAAAAGAAGTACTACTACCAATGCTCCTCAAACTGTTTCACACATTAGAAACTGAAGGAATATTTCCAAACTCGTTTTATGAGGACACAATTACCCTAAAATCCCAGCCACACAAAGACACAACCAAGAAAGAGAAGTACAGACCAATTTCCCTCATAAATATTGTTGCAAAAATTGTCAACAAAATTCTGGCAAACTGTATACAACAACATATAAAAAATATCATCCACCACGATCAAGTAGGCTTCATCCCAGAAATGCAGGGATGGTTCAATGTATGAAACACCATAAATATCATCCATCATATAAACAAACTGAAGGAAAAAAAAACATGATCATATCCTTAGATGCTGAAAAAGCCTTTGACAAAAAAGCACTCCTTTCCTGGAGACATCAGGAATACAAGAAAAATATCTAAATATAATAAAGGTGATTTACAAGAAGCCAACAGCCAGTATCAAACTTAATGACAAAAAACTCAAAGCAATCCCATTAAAATCAGGAACTAGACAAAGCTGTCCTCTCTTCCCTTATCTATTCAATATAGTTCTCAAAGTTTACTACCCACAGAAGAGGTATATCATTCCCATTTATACTGAAGAATATTGAGAATAAATGAACAATGCTGAGAGTCCCATTTTCATTGTGGATATTTGTGCCTGAGATACAATTTTCCCTGAGTTCTAGCGTGCAATGAATATAAATTCTTATGTGGTATACTGTGAAGCCTAGATTTAAATGATATTTATAACCTTAAATTTCACCTTAACAATAATTCTCTTGCCTAACTTTTAATTCATTGCCCTGTATATATAAAGTTTATTAACAAATAGACACAAGAGTTCCACTTGTGAACATTTGAAATTTCTGCTTTTAAATCAGATAGGGTACATGTAGGGGGAGGGGGAGGAGGTAAGGGGAGGTGGTCAGAGAATATGAGGGAAAGGGATGATTGAGTTGTTGTAAGGGCAGAGAAAGAACAAGGAGAAAGATATTTGGGATAGAGGTGGCTATTATGGGGCTGGAGAAAACCCTGGTGCCAGGGAAACTCCTAGGTATCCACAAGGTTGACCCCAGCCAAGTCTCCTAGCAATAATGGAGAGGATGCCTGAACTGGTCTTTTTCTGTAATAAGATTGGTGAGCACCCTAATTGTCATCATAGAATCTTTATTTAGTAACTGTTGGAAGCAGATGCTGAGATTCACAGCTAAGCACTGGTGGAGATTGTGCAGTCCAGTCAAAGAGAACAAGGAGAGATTTTATGAGCAAAAAAGTCAAGATCATCATGGGGAAACACACAGAGAGAGATGACTCTTGTTATTTGGGCCTCACTGACTTTGCATTAAGAATAATTAGAATATTCTTACTATTAAAATTAATAACAATACAGCTGGAGAACCTGTAGAAAATTTATTTAGGCCCTCTGAACATGGATGACAGTTGTGTGGTATGGGCAGTTTGTGGACCCCTTGCCAGTGGGACCATGATTTTTCTCTAGTGAGTACACTGACTTTTTGGAGCCCATTTCCTATAGATGGATATCTTGCTCAGGCTTGATACAGGAAGGAGGGGTTTGGTCTTGCCTCATCTTGGTGTGCCAGATAGTATTTACTCTTCTGGGAGTCCTTACCTTCTCTGAGGAGGGGATAGGGGTGAGGGGAAGGTTGGAGTTTAGCAGAAGAAAGGGAGGGAGAAAGAACTGTGGTTGGTATGTAAAATGAAAATATATATATATATAAAGAGAAAAAAATCAGGTGGGGAAATGTCTTGTAATCAATTTTCCCAACACTCTATGCACCGTGAGTCTTTATTTTCTGGAATGACTTCATATCACTGGTTTAGAGCTATTAATATTTCTCCTTAAAGTATGAAATATAAATATTTATCTAAATTTTCTTTGATGGATGTTTAATATTCAGTGGTGATTGCATTTAAGCTGTTAAATGTCAAGTCATTTGAAAGCATAATGAGATAACAAAAAGGTGTTTTACTTTATAGGTATACAGAGTTCAAGGGCACATTTTTCACATTCTGTTCAAAAGAGTAAACAGATCCACCTGCTTCATCTCAGCCTTTCAAATGAAACCTCCATTATCACACTGTAGTTAGTAAGGTCAATTGGGGTGTGACTCTGCAAAGTGTTTTATTCTTAGCATCAAAGGAGCGACTTGTGGAAAGCTGTGCTTGTCAGGTTCATTCATATTCAAGTTATCTTAAATTATCTGCATTCCACTTTAAAAGCCTCCACAGATTCTGCACTGTTCAATCCCACCACTTGTAGAATGTCTACTCCAACATGCATTTTATCCTGAACCCACTGTTGGTAATTGCTTTTCACTGTAAGTAAATTATTTACAACAAAATAGATGGAAAGCAGAAGTACCCTAGATTTAAAATGATTTTATCATATGGATCACATAAACTTAATGCTAATTGAAAAAATACTCAATTTTTGAGCAATAGTAAGGCAAAATTGTTATGAGCAATTATCTGAGATTCAGGAGATGTAAATATTTAATGTGTAAACACAAAGATTATTTTAGGTCTTCTAAAATTATATTATGAAATAAATGTTTTTGCATACTATTAACCATAAGATAAATACTGCATAGAGTAAGTGAACATTGAGTATCAACTACAAAGTAAAAAATCATATTTTATGCAAAGTATAATTTTCTCTTGGTTGACAACTGACTTCTAAAAAAGCAGATGTGTGTAGCATTGTGGAAACATATGCTTCAACATGAGTGAGGAAAAGAAAATCTAGAAACAAGGAAGACAGTTTCGAAGTTTGCTCAAAATTTATTCTGATTATTTCTAAATGTTATATAAAATTAGATATTGCCTATTATATATATCTTGTTCTTTTTCTTTTCTTTTGTGTAGTCTAACACTCTAAGAAAATAAAAAAAGCATAATTATGATGAAAATAGGCAAATTATTTTTGAGGAAAGTTTTATTTTAATATATAAATATCTGATAAAAAATTAAAATGTCTAAAAATATATCCTTCAAATGGGGAAATCTACAGTACAATTTGTAGCAGCAGTCTTTTCTGAAAAGGTGCTAAAAGATGGCTGAGCTTAAAAATGGCATTGCTGAAAAGAAAAGTAAATGAAAGAATAAATTTATTATGAGTGCTATATTTATTTGAGTGATGTAATGATATCCTATAACATAGCGCACAATCTGAAACAGGAACACAATGCTATTTCTTTCTCATTTAGACCCTCAAACAAGACATCTGCTCTTACCATTAAAAAATAGTCAAATCCTTGTCCATCAGGTAAATGTAATTACTAAACTATGATTTTATTTTGTACCCATCAGAATATCTAAAATCAAGGGACAGCTCATACTAGTGATGATATGGAGCAGAAAGAATACTTAACCATTGCTGGTGTGAGTGCAAATAGCCACTATGCAAATCAGAGTGTTGTGATTCCTCAGAAAAATGGGATTCCATTTACCTCAAAATCCAGTTATACCAGTTAAGGGCATAAAATGAAAGGATGCTCCATCCAACTACAGAGATATTTACTCAACCATGTTCTTTATTGCTCTATTCATAATAGCAAGGAATTGGAAACAACCTGAGGACTTCAACAGAAGAATGGATGAAGAAAATTTGGTACATTTATACAATGGAGTGTTATTTAGCTGTTTTAAAAAAAATGACATCATTAAAGTTGTAGGCAAATGAAAGAAGCTAGAGAAAAATCATCCTAAATGAGGCAACCTAGTCCAAAAAAGGGCAAGGTATGTATTTGTTTACATGTGGATATTAGCTCTTAAGTCCATGAAAACCAAGTATAACCCATAGGGGCATAGAAGGAAGGTACAGAATAAGGGACTGGAGAGTACAGATAGATCTCATTAGGAACAGGTAATTGTGGATCTATGGCAGAGCTGTAATTGGAGAGTCAAGTAGGGAGGAGGTGGTTGTAAAGAGGAAAGGACTGTGGAAAGAGATGGCTAAAATTAATGGAGGCTTTCCAAAATATTTACATATATGAAGGAGCTATAAATAAAAATGACATTAATGGGAGAGACAGAGCCCCACTGGCTACCTCTTGACACCAAATGAATCCCAAGTGAAATGCCCCAACGAACCTAAGTTGCCAAGACTGTAAGTTGCTCTTCACTAACTGACCCCAAACTCTTAAGGTTGAAGGTAACAGCTACAAAACTCATTGGACATGGTGACACTGAGCCTTCACGGCTACTTTATAGCTTTTTTTTTTTTTTTTTTTTTTCAGGAAGGTTCTCTACATACTACTAAAAGTGAAGCCTAAAACCAACCTGAAACAAAAAAACTCTTTGATTTATGATGGTGTGCTGTCTGCAAGATAAACTAGGGGAATGGTGTCAAAAAGCTTGTTGGTTGATAACCAGTATCTGATCTCACTTAAGGCATACTCCATGTGATAAAACCTACACACGACACAGCTTGGGTGACCAAGAACCTGAGAGAAAGTAGATACTCCAGGGAATAAAGAAAAATCAAAATACTACTGTAGCAACAAGCCAAGAACAAGAAGTAGCAATAAAATGACTCCTAACCACACTCTGTCATAATCCTATATCAGAGTCTTGCTCAGCCATCACCAGAGCCAAAGTCTTATTTATTCATCGCCAGAGTCTTCTCTTTCACTAAATTGAACAAATACAAGACGAACGGCCAGATACTTTCAACTTTGAAACATTTAGGCCTAATAGAATGTTTCCATCAAATCCCTTCCCTGGACACTCAAAGAACCCGAGGGATGAGAAGGCAGAAATAATGTAGGAGCCAGAGGAGATGGAGGACACTAAGAAAATAAAACTTAAATTAATTAACTTAAACTAAGAAAATAATTAAAGGTCATATGAACTCACAAAGACATGGACAGGTCCAGCAAGGGCTTGCTCCAGGTCCTCTGTCTATTTACTATGGCTTCCGGTTTAGTATTTTTATGGGTTTCTGAGAAGGTGAATGAGTGGGTTTCTTATTCTTGCAGCTTCTCTTGGGCTTCTTTTTCTTCTGTTTTTTGTTTGTTTTTTCTAATTTCAATATGATAGTTTTTAAAAAATTATATATTACATTAATTATATTGTTATATAGAATTATATACTATTATATATTATGTTACATATTTCCCATAGAGGCCTGCTTGTTTTCTAATAAGACACAGAAAAAGAGTGCATCAGGATGGTAGGGAATGCAGAGAGGAACTGTGAGGAATAGAGAGGGGAAACCATAATTAGAATAAATTATGTGAGAAAAAGATCTATTTTCAATAAAAAGAAAATATCAAAATATAGAAATATTAACTCTTTCTGCTTCAGTAGTGACCTGTTGTTTTTTTTATGTTCAGTATTTCATCAGTTTCATACCACTTGCCAAAGTACTTTTATAAAACATGGGCTAAACTCACACTTCTTTCTAAGCATATAAGGTAGAATACAGTGTGAGAAGCTGAGCAACATGCCATGATCAAGAATTATCAGATTGCTGGCATATAGTGCATTATTTAATTTAGAATTAATTTTACATCAATTTTACTGATGTTTCAGCACAGTTTTTGAAGTGTGAGGTAGAAGTTCAGTGGATTCTAAACACAGTAAGTGTCTGCCTTGGAAGATCAGGTTATCATTGAGGAGCTGCAAGAGAAATAATTGTTTGAGTTCCTACATTGTATATAAGTTCTCTGCATTAGATGACACGGCAGAAACATACTACTTGGAAATCAGAGAATAATAAAATTCCATTATGCTTCAAGAACTAAAGGGAAAAAGTCATGTAGGGTGTCATATGCCTGTAAAACCAACAGTTTAAAGAATCTCAAAGTAGAAGGCCTTATGGTCAACACTGTGACTCTTAGGCCAGCTTGGCTTCCTGAGGAGTCCCTGTCTTAGAAAAAAAAATGAAAATAAGAAAGTATGACTAAACTAAAAGAATAAAGAAAAGAAGTAGGCCAGGGGAGAGAAAGATGGAGAATACTTTCCCTTGTAGATAGAAGATGATGTGTTGGTATTTTGTCCAAACTGATTTGTTTTGACAGTTTACATTTAGATTATGCACTGATGTGGAAGTGGGTTTGCTCAGGTTTTGAAGACATAGATGCTGACCACTGTCTGACTTTTATATAATTCTTGCTTATTGTAGCATTGAAAGAGACTCAGAGCCTGATATGGGGGAAGGAGAGGCTGAATTATCAGAGAGAGGAAATACCACAGTCAAATCTCACTCACCTGTTTTCCTACTTCTCCAGCCTCACTCCTCTGCTGTTTTTCTATGTCACCCTTCTCACCCAGCTGTATCCCATCCAGGTTAGGATTAAAGGCAGCAGCTACTCTATTTGATAGGCAGCCTTGAACTCACAGAAACACAAAGTTCTGTCTCTGGAGTTATGGGATTAAGGGCATAGGTCACCACTCATAGGCTTTCCCTATACTGGGATTAAAGGTGTTTGCCATTGAAGCTCAGCTGTTTGGCCTTGTACTCAAAGCTGAAGAAATGTCTGAGATAAGTCTGCCTAGTTACTCAAAGATGAAGAATTTCCTGAGCTCTGTCTGCCTAGTTTTCGACTGTGGCTTGATCTCTTGGTGTTCCAGCTCTTATTTGTAATACTGGAATAGGGGGAAAGAACAAGAACATGGGCACGTGATTGAGATCAGCTGGATGGCATTTGCACTATTCTTTGTTTTTGTCCTGCATGACTGATTTTCTGAAACCCTTAACCTGAGTCTCAGTATTCATCACCATAGCACTGTATAAATCTTTAGAGTAGGTGTTCTTCAACTGTACCTATTGAAAATCAATAGGCCTGCACTAGAGGCTTCCTCAGGATGTGAGTGACACATGATGGAGAATTAACAAGGAGAGGAGACTACTGAAGGATGTCTAGTTTCATCTTCCATCTTATGAGTTTTGCAATTTTCTACCATAAGCATGCTTCTAAAGAGAATTAATTGTGCATCCTCCAACAAGCTGTCTGTGGTAAAATGTGATTCCTTATCAAATACATTTACTGCTCAGGCTGCTACTTTCTCTGATGGGACACTAGAGGACTGGGGTCTCTGCCTCTCTAGCACTCATATGGCTATTGATGGACTTTCTTATACTTTATTGTAAATGGACTTAGTAAGTCCCTTTTTAACACACACACTATCCATTCAATTTCTTCATAAAGCCCCACAAAATACACATAGAAAAGTAATACTCTAACAAGATTCTTACTGAAAACTATTTTAGGCGAAGTCTGCTATAAGGTCAATATATAGAAGATACAATAGAATGTCAGTTACTAACAAAAAGAGCTCAGAAAGCAAATTATTTTCAGCTAGGAAGAAAATGTTGTCAATAAGCAATGATCTACCCAGAGTCAGGGATGTAGAGTTTCTTAATAAAAGCTTTTCAAAATGTGATAGATGCTTCCATGAAAGTTTGAACAGGGTATTAACTAATTCACATCTTCATACTACTGGCAGGGGGGGTGTCACGCTGGAAAACTGGAGACCAGTGAGAAGAATACTATATACATTCATTCTGTCATAAGATGAAGGTGGTATGGACAAGTTAAGTGAACTTTAGAAATAAAGTTGTATTATATAATTATATAATGCTACATATAATTATATTATATACCACATTATATGCATATACTGGCTTGTTTTATTTCAATTTGACATGAGCTAGAGTTACTGGAGAGGAGGGAGCCTCAGATGAGAAAATGCTTCAGTAAGATTGGGGTTCAAGCAGGTATTTTCTTAATTAGTGATTGATATGAGAGGGCCCAGGCTATTGTGGGTGTGGCTGTCCCTGAGGATATACAAGAAAGCAGACAAAGCAAGGCAAGTGTAGCAGGGGATGAGAATAAAGCCAGTAAACCCTAAACTTCCAAGGCTTCTGCATCAACTCTGGTCTCCAAGTGTCTGCTGTGTTTCAGTTCCTCCCCTGACTTCTGTGAGAGACTATAATGTGGATGTATAAGCCAAAAACTTCCCAGACTTGCTTTTGGTCCTGGTGTTACAACAGAACAATGGAATCCCTAAACTCCAAGTTAGTGTGGTTTTGCTTCAGAGATCTGACTGTGTGTTTTGGGGGAGGGATTAGTGGAAGAACTTTGGAGCTTTGGGTTAGTGTTCTGTAGAAGCTTGGAAGAAGAGGGTTGAAAGCATTGCTGACAGTCGAACTTGGTAGTGTAAGAGTCACCCAGATGTTACTGGTTTTTAAAGGAGTTAAAGGATTATGGAGAGGAGATGAGGCTTGGCACTGTGTGGCAAAGGTGGAGTATGTCAAGAGAATCTTCGAAAAGCTGTTGGTGAATGTGCAGCCTACTTGCAAAAGAAAGACACCAGCATGCTGGAGAGCCCAGTACCATGGAATGATCACTAAGAAGAGCAGCAACAGTGGAATTCAGCCATCTAGAGCATAGATAGCTATATATGCTATATAGCAAAGCCAGAAAACTGAAGCAAGCCCTCCAGAGGAGCCAGACCATGAGTAAATTTCAGATATTGGAAATGAGTTATTGATACCGTTGGGGTTTGGTTTTATTTTGTTCAGATAGTGACTGCATCCTGGTTCTTCCCTCTTGAAGGGATATAGTATTTAACTTAATTTTGATTTCTACAAGAGCCCACAGTTGAACGCCTTTGAATTATTAAAGAGATTTGGAAGTTATACAAAGACTTTGGGTTTTAAAATGAAGTTCATATATTTTAAAGAGATTTTTAACTTTTAAGTGCTTGAACATTTAAAGACTATGAGAGTTTTAAAATTTGGAATATTTTATATTGTGATGTTCATAGTAATGTAAGAAAGAAAGGTGCTGGTTTAATAGTGATGGCATTCTGTCTCAAAATGACAAGGGACCCACTGTTCTGGAGAGTTTTATATTTTGGGGGCTCTCTAATTTAATTTATTCTTTTTTATTTTGAACACAGTCATGTTTTTATCCATGTATCCTCTTGTTCAAACCCCTTCCCCCTCCCGCCCCAGTCACTCTCTTGACACAATTTAGAGTCACTATCAGAGAAGAGAGTCTCAGTTACGAAAATTCCTCCATAAGATTGGTCTTCTGTAATGCATTTTCCTAATTAATAATGGATACTGAAGGGCCAGGCACACTGTTGGTGGTGCCATCCCTTGGCTGGTGGTCCTGTGTTCTATAAGAAAGCAGGCTGAGCAAGTGATGAGGAGCAAGTCAGTAAGCAGCACCCCTCCATTTCTTCTTCATCAGCTGCTTCCTGCCCTGGTTGAGTGTCTGTCCTTTCTTCCCTCAATAATGCACTATGATATGGAAGTATAAGACAAATTAAACCCTTTCCTCCCCAAATTGCTTTTGGTCATGGTGTTTCATCATAGCAAAGTAATCTTAACTAGGAGAATTCATGAATACATAAAGCTAATGTGGCATATAGTGCATTTATAATATGATATAAAAATGAAATACTATAGATTTCATGTATGAATGACCACATAATATGTTATATATAATTGCTAATTATTTATCATATGTGCTATAATACTATATGAAATGTTATTTAAAATACCTCTGTGCTACATCTGTATCTATGTGGCTACGTGCTCATAAATATTAACAAATTTTTAGTTTTCTTAATTTGATGGTATGATGGCTACTTGGCTAAGAGAAAAACATCATCATTAACCACTTATTAGTTTTTCTTCTAGGTATGAGAGTAATTTGTTTCCAATATATTTCTGGACACAATAATTTATCAAAGTTTACTAATGCAAAGTGAATTATAACAGTGATAATTTTAAATACAACTTTATCAGGATTATTAAAATTTAGGAAGTAAATTATTTAAATGCTAAAAATATTGAAACATGCCTTTTACTCTTATTAAGAACATGTGATAAAAAGATAAATTATTTGCATTTTATCTAGATGAAACAAACTATATCTTTAATCATCATGATAATATTCATGAAGAAATGAGAGAAACAATACAATTAAGGTTTTCTTTTAGACAATTAATTGAAATCAGAGCTTTTATATTTTAAAATAGTTTTGATAATTAGCAACTATATCTTAAAAAACTTTATACACATACATATGTGTGTGTGTATATATATATACATATATGTATATATATATATATATATATATATAATTTTCACTTTTAACCTAAAGTGGAAGCCCTAACATCATTAAGAAAAAAACTTCAGACAAACTAAGTAATTCAACTCTTATTAACTTTTTAGAAATCAATGGTTATTTCAAATGTGAATAATAAAATCTAAGTCAAGTGCCAAACTATTCATTTAATCAGCAAAAGAATTTATCAGACAAGCCTGAGAATTTTAGATGTTTTAATTCATTTTATCTCCATGGTAACGAGATCTTGTTAAAGTCAGAGAAAATGGTTGAAATAAAGTAATACTCCAACTTCCAGAAACGTGTCATCCTCTACTTTTAGCTAAAATGGTATTTCTTTTTTATCTTACACTGACAGAGCAGTGAAAAAGGAACTATACCTCTAGAGTACCTGAGAAGACTTCCACAAGGTAGACTAGCCAATTAAACTCTAACTTCAGGAATCAGATAAGGGAAGGTAAATTCCAGCTTCCTTTGCCATTGGGAGGTGAAGGCAAAGGATGTCTTCTTTGGGATGTAGGTAGCCCTGACCTCTGCTATTTCTGCATAGACCTTAGGGCATGTACAGTCCCTGTTAGGTGATTCATCATAGTAGTGGAAAAAAAATGGGACCAAGCCCTATAGCCACTCCAATAAGGCCATTATACTTTTTGTTAGTTAAATCATTTATTCACTTAGGCCTCCATTAAATTTCATCATATTAGTATTAGTTTGATGGGCTTGATATCAAGTAAGCATCTTTTTATTTTTTAAAAAAACTGAAGCAGAATTGTGAAATAGAGGTTTGGGAGGGGTCTTTATACTCATGTTTGACCAAGTACCTGGAACAACCTCCCACACACTCACTTGGTGATACAGCCTCTTTTGTTGCAGCATCTTGTCTCTGTGTCTCTTTATTTAGATTGCTCCATGTAAATTGTTCTCAGCACCAAGCCATCCCACAAGTATCCATGAATGTAATCGAGACTTCAAGAAATGAACTTCCAGATCACTTGCAGATTTTTTATTTTCAGAAGGTACATATAAGGGCGTGTTTTCTGAGGACATTGTCCTTTTGTTTATGAAACTGAAGAAGTAACAAAATTAACTCATGTTAATCAAACTGAGAGGAGAAAAGAGATAACTGTGTTCCAATAGTAATTATGGGAGCAAAAATGATTAACATGTATTACAGACCTGGAATAATTCCATATTTTTACATACAGAATTCTATTTTAATGTCAAAGTCTCAAATTAAGTAAATATTATATATATATATATCTTAGAGCTGAAAAAAAGATGCAAGGAAATAGTAAAACATTTGAGACTCTATAAACTTTAAAAACAAGGATGCTGAAGCTATAGTTTGTCATTAATTGTAATACTTCAAAAGAGCACAGGGTACTGGAAGAAAGAGCTCTTTAGTATTCTATGGGTATCCAGTTTTTCTCAATCCCTCAGCCTACTTTAGAACTGGACTATGTTGTGTTTTGAAAAACTTAAGCACAAAATTGCTAATTTTTCAAAAATTAGATATACTACATTTGTTTAAAATTTGTATCACTTTAAGTTATATAAGGTATAAACTTCTTATTCTACATGCTGTAACACATTAAGACTCCATGCTGACCTATGTTACCTCTTTTTCAAATGAAACAGTAGAACTAAAGAAATTTGTTTCCATCCTACCACTGTTTTATAAAGTCACTTTCTTTTTTTTTTAAAAAAAAAAAAAAACTTTATTTATTATTTATTTATTTATTTGCCTTGGTGTTTGCCTGGAACTGGAACTACAGACAGTTGTTAGCTGCCATGTGGGTGCTGGGAATCGAACCCGGGTCCTCTGGAAGAGCAGACGGTGCTCTTAACCACTGAGCCATCTCTCCAGCCCCATAAGGTCACTTTCAACCTGAGAAAAATGTTAGGTTAGAAGGTGAGATTATTTACATAGAAAATTTTTTCATTGTTCTATTGAAAATCAAAATCAAACATTATATAAAAAAGCAAAACATTCAGAATCTATAACAAAATACCCATACAGTAAAAAAAAAAAAAAAAATCCAAAAAACAAAAAAAAACTTCTCTTTTCTCTAAAATACATGAAACAAAAAATAAAATCTAAAGCTTCTCAAACCATGTTAGGCTCAGCTACAGATAAAGAAAGCACAGTAGGTCACAGCTAATGCCCACAGATGCACTATGGCCACCACAAATTTTAGGTAAACAATCCTTCTACAGACAAACCAGAAGTTCTGTTTTGTTTTGTTACATAGGAAATATTAATTAGGGTTTTCAGTTGTGCCTTCTGTGTCTTGCTTTGCCTACTTGTGGAATGTACAGGCCCTAGAAGCTTCTAAGTGCCTGGAGAACAGCCAGGCCTCAGCCTGTACCAACTGGTGATAACTGGTCCTTAAGACAGGCGTTCCTAAGCACTACCTCATAAGCCAACCTGGGGTTGGCCTGGGACCTTGACAACAAGGATAGAGTCCGGATATTCTGTTACCTAAATCAGCGGGAGACCACAGTCTCAGACACCAACAAATCAAAGCCCTTTCCCCTGGTTGCAAGGAGGGTCGTTAAGGCTTTCCCCTTCCTTAGTAAAATTTGACTTGCTTGTTTCAACTTGCTCCCTGAAACTGCATCATTGTTATCTGAATCTTTTACCCACACTCCCAAGGAGTACTAATAGGGACTTTAGTTAGCATAGAGGAACCTCAACATCTGTCCCTGAACCAGACATCACTGTGACAGCCTACAGCAAAGTTTGCTACGTTATAGGAATGATGAAATAATAATAATAATAATAAATTATATTAATGGAGTAGAGTGCTTTTAGACAATTGCCTAAGACTTATTGTCCTAGCAACAGAGAAGCAATTCAGGATGCCTGTTGTAAATATATTTTTTATTATCCAGTATTCTTTTTAACTTTTCAATCTGGGAAGCTCTGCTGTGTAATGGGAATAATTCAGTGTGTGTGTGTGTGTGTGTGTGTGTGTGTGTGCATACACACGTCAATGTGTGTGATTATGTTTGTGTGTATACTTATGTTTCTTTTTTTCTGTGATAATTTTAGTTATCTAACATTGTGGGTTTTTTATGTTTTTCTGACCTAAATCATTATCAGTTGCTTAGCATAAAATGATATTTGTGAACAAAGAAATTTTAACTTAAAAAGAAAATACTTTCTCCAAAAACTTAAAATTATATTTATTTATTTTATGTAAATGAATGTTTTGCCTACATGTACGCACCTGCCAGATAGATAATCAGATTCCTTGAGACTAGAGTTAACAACAGCTGTGATCTGTAGTTAGCGTGCTGAGAACCAAAACTCATCTCTATGACAGAAGGAAGTGCTTTCCACCCCTGAGCCATCTCTCCAGGTTTAGAAGACACACACACACACACACACACACACACACACACACACACACACACAAACACAAACACACACGAGAGAGATAGAATTTCTAAATATAATTACTAAATTTTCCATAAAGACAGTTATAAAATACTTTAAGAAAATTTTCAGCTCATTTTTTCTCTCCTCCATACAAAGGTTTTGTGATGCTCATGCATAGAACATTGCATCTTAATCATAAAGCTCATAGAAAAGTCAGATAGATAATTAAATAATTTTAAATAAAAAGTATCGTATGTATATTATATAGGTAACTTTTCTCAATTCTGTGAGAAAATACCTAATCAAATTAAATCAAGAAATCAACATATTGTTTCAACCACAGTGTGAATGCATGATAGTATGGTGGCGTTATTGCCTCAGAAGTGCAAAGCACCTGACTGAAATGTACCACACAGGATGTGAAAAACATGTTCAGGTCCAGGTGCCTTTTACTTTCTGTTCAGTTCAGAAACAATTCTTTGGAACAGTGCTGTCTCTAATGAATACAAGTGTTCTCTCCTAGCTTAAAGTACCACATGTATACACTTCGATATGCCTTTTTATATTATTCTCAATCCAGTGACATTGGTAATGAGGTAAACCTCATGTTTACCAAAGCTCAGCCTAAGAATTATGATCATTACAGTACTAGACTTATATATGTCTAATATATAGAGGTGAACTCAATAAAACAATCATTAAACTTGGAAGAGAAGACTGTGTTTTTAAGGGACTGAATAGATGGCTCAGCATTTCAGAACACTGGCAACTTTTCCAATGTTCCCAAGTTTTGTTCTAGCTCCTACATGATGGCTCACAACCACTTATAATTCTGGTTATAAGGAATTAGACATCTTTTTCTTTCTTCCACAGAACTAGTCACATTCATGATGTATACACAATCAAGCAAAATATAAACTCACTAGAGCAAAATATAAGTACATAAAATTATGTAACTATGAGTTGTTTTCCTGTTTATTAGTTTTTCTTTGTCATAGTGTCTTTTCTGTATTACATTCATTCACTTCTTTAAAACATAAAGTACACTATTTTTAGCCTATTTTAATTCCATAAAAGTCACCCTATTTTTAAATTCTGTATATAGTGTATAAAATCTCAGTCTTTATTGGTCTACAATCTTGTCCAATCATTTTATAGTAGGGTAATAAATGACTACTACATGTCATACATGCTTAATCAGAGGTAAATATATTTTGACTTTGAGAAACTAATTTGTAGTTTCATGTTATGATTTATGTGTAGCACTAATAAGCTTTCATTTTCTTAGGTTTTTATTGAGTTGAAAAAAATAATTGAAATAGGGTTAGACAGACATACCAATAGAAACTGGAGTATAACACCACCATATACCCTTAATTTTAATGTTTGTCATTGGTATAATCAGCTTTTCATCATTATAATGATATACATAATACAACTGACTCAGAAGAGAAAACCTTTACTTTGATTCACAGGTGTGAAAAGTTGAAAGTCAAGAGAGTCCATTGTTTTCAGTTTCTGGTCATTTGGTAATTACAAATGAGACTAAAGATCCCGTTTAAAATCTAGATGTTAAACTATAACCTACTAATGATGTAAATTATGTTATGAGAAGTATACATATTAAAAGAGTAAAATAAATCATCTAATTTATTTTCACAAAAGGCAAAGTTAACCCTAATGGTTAAAAAAAAACCCTGTATATAAAATAAAATTGTGAATAATAATTTAAGGATGAAATATTAGATGATGTTTTGTTAGTAAACATGAAGAGGTTAAGACTAAAATGTCAAAATGAACTTCATAACAGAAAACATGATTTAAGAGAGTATAAAGCGGCATGTAACATACTCTAAAGAGAAGCACACAGCAGAAAAGCTTATGAAAGAAAAATGGGAGGATACTAGGTAACAGCATCTGGGAAGTCCTAACTTGCCAGAACTGACAAAGAAATCAAGGAGCTGAGCAAGCATTTCTATATCCTCCAAGTAGAGACTGTACTGCTCATTAGCAAATCAGAGTAGACTTATTAAAGACTATAGGGAAAGTTATTAACAAGTTATCTTCAAAGGATATTAGAATAAATATTAGCTATTCACAATGAATGAAGATACTCAAAACAACATATTTCATTTTTAAGCATTGGAATAAAATTACTTTTACTTTCTGACTTGAGAAGACAGCTAGGGAAGAAGATCAAAATACTTTCAAATAACAACTAAGACAGGGAAATGGCTTAATGGGCAAAGTTATAAACACAGAGCACAATTGATGGAGAAGAGAACAGACTTGATGTTCCCTGGCTTCCACATATACATGCACTGTGGCATGCACACATACACTCATTCCAAATAAGTGTAAAACATTAGTCTAATAAAATAAATGTTTCTTCTGAATTTTAAGGTAACAACAGAATGAAAGTTCATAAAAATGTAGGAAAAAAATCTCAAATGGGACTTTATGTAGTTAAATGTGTTAAGAACTTCAAATTTTCTAGACAGACTTTCTTTAAAGTAATAATTTAAACTGTATTCTAATAAAAATTTTTGCATGCTATAATAAGATAATGAATAATTTAAAAGTTAATAGAAAGGAAATAAAAAAGTATAAAAGACAGTTTTAAATGAAGGAAGAAAAAGGAGAAAAATGTTCAGTAGTCTCTGAACCAAAATATTGGCTGGAAAAAAGAAATAAAATCATAATTTAATAAGATTTTTACCTTCATTCCTCCAGATACTGTGTCCAAAGTATGTAATGACTTTAGAAATAGTTTTTCCCCTTCAAGTATAACCTGGAAGCCTCCTCCTTGAGGACAATCTATCATAATATCAGAACGTAATATACAGGCTTCAAAGGGAGAATAATAATCAATAGTGCTACCCATGTGTGCAGGCTGTAACCCAGGATAGTGATGCAGTAGTGCCAATTATATCTTAAGGGTAACCAAGAGCTGTCTAATGGGACTTAAAGTCCGCTCAATAGGAAATAATGTGTATCTCAAACTGTAAACCTAGCCTGCTACCCAAGGCTGAGGATGTGATAGACACTGCAACAGAACTTACTGCAGTAATTTCCCCAAAGCAATATAATTTCTAACTATGCACTTGAACACTTACCTTTGACCTAACAGGTAAGTGTACTCTCATCCCTTACCAAATAAGCCCTTTTCAGTATATGAAGGATACTAAAGATCAAAACTGGCCAAAATACAGAGAATAAGTGACAGTGAGATGCCCAGTCACAATTATAATATAAGCTGAGTCTACAATTGGGGCAGCAGAAGCATTGAGACAAAGGGTGTTGAAAGGATGTAAGAATTGAGGATCTGATGTATGCTACTTGGTAATGTCTTCAAGGAAAGACAGGGAAATAGCAACTATTGGTTGCCTAAACATGATCCACATAATGACTCTATCAGTCTACATACCAGCTAAGATGGGGAAACTTTCACAGGACAACAACTCTAGATGAGCTACAGAATGTTAATAGATGCTGAGAATGTGAAATAATATTTTCCAGGGAAAAGATGTTTGATAGGTTGTCCAATCCAAAATAGTCAGCAGATATTCATAAAAGCAATGCTCCATAAACTCAGTGGGTTTTATGGTTATATATGTATGTGGCTATGCATGGCTATAATATATGCAGAAGAGGTCATAAATTTGTAGTTAAGCCTGAGAAACAAAGAGGAAGTCAAGAAGGGAAGTAGCAGGTATGTTATGTATGTTGATTAGCAATTGGCATTTTGTAATTTTGTATCCATCTACTCATTTCATTAGCTCATCCATTATTAGATAATTTGGGGTTTTCTTATTTATACTTTTTAATTCTTTATCTAATCTAGACATCAGTGTTCTCCCAGAGGTATTGCTAAAAAAGGTATTTTTCTTTAACATTGTGTAGAATTTCTTCCTTCAGTTACTTCCTTAACTTTTAAGAAGTGTGTAATTCCATGCACTGTTGGTTTATATTGCCTAGGCTTTTTTTCAATTCATCAAAGAAGCCTTGGATTATGCTCGTATCTTGAAGTATTTTCTTACTCTGACTTATGAAGTTTCAGAATTTGGGGTGATATATGAAGGTTTTGATTAATTTTGAATTGACCTTGTAATGGGTGTGAAGAGGTGAGGTTCCAGCTTCTTTTTTCTCCATGTGGGCATTCAATTCTTCAGCACTCGAAGCTAAAGAGAACAAAAGGCCATCAACTCTTCATTGTTTTTTAAGGTTTGTCGAAGATCAGTGGCTATACCATTAAATATTTACACCTGGGAGTTTTATTCTAAGTCACCTATTTAAAAGCCTGGTGTTATGCTATCACCATCCTGTGTCCAATGATGTCACTGTGGAGTATGATATGAAATGTGGCTTTATGAAACCTTCAGAATCTCTTCTCATCACAATTTCTAAAACTATATAGGATTTTTTTGGACTTTATGGTTTAATTTTCAAATTGCTTGAAGGAAACCAACATATTTAAAGTTTTAGTCTTTTACTTGGCAAGGAAGGGTATTCCTGGTTTTATAGTTTGTTATTTCAAGTTATTTATATTGAGCTTATTTACTTACTTATTTCTGAGACTTGGTCTTATCTTCTCATCTTTGATTAGAAATTCATATTCAGCCTAGTGTAGCTTTGAACTGGGGATGGGCCTTTCTTTACCTTCTGAATTCTGAGATTTTCAAGGATATACAACAATAGGTTCAATTTCATTTCTGTGTCTTTATTACCTAAGTTCATTTAAAAATAGCAAATATATTTTGATTGTTACTATATCATTGAAAACTTTTTTGAGATGTATTTCATCATGTAAAATTATATTATCTTAGTGTATGTCAGTAGAATCAGGCAAGGTAATGTAAATTAGTCAAGGTTTTAGGCAAATAAACAGCACACTTCACAAGAGAATACCAGACACACAATTCACTTATGTTTTTCATAAATGCATTTAGTATATGCTTCAAGTAGTAAACATACCAAATATTTTAATTTCAATTTTTAGATGAGAAAATTAAGAAGGCTAAGTAACTCTGAGAGAAAAAAACAATTCATATGTTTTCCTCAATGCAGTATTTCAGCCATTGTCTTTTTCAAAACTTCAATGGAAACCCTATGAAGACATGACATTTTTCCTGGACTTTTTTTCTCAACTAGCTATGAAAATAGCTTTTAATAAAGTGAATATTGAGAGTCATGTATGCAGGATATCCTCATAGCAATAGGTAAAGAGCCTAAATTCCAAACAAATGAAGAGATGCAATCCTCTCTCCTCTCCTACCTCTTCATCCTCTCTTGCCTTCTGTGTCTTTGTTCCTCCTTTCTATTCTCAGGTCACACATATTGTCTTATGTTCTTCCTTTCCCTTCCTTGACACCCCTATTAACCCTCTCTTAGTTACTTTCCTATGTTTTCAGAATTTACCAACATTTACATCTACGTATCCAGAACATCAATGAAGTTGTTGGAGAGATGCATTCACAAATAGAAATTTCCTATCCACTTTTTTTTCTAAGTTCTAGTGTGTGTATTATAGAAATCTACAGAACTCTGAATAACTACTTCAGTTGGTCTGATAGACAGATAGATGAGGAGGACCTCACAGGGACAGTCACCAAGTGTTCTCTGGAATTCTATGTCATGCATGAAAGGAAATATTTGAAATGTTTAGAGCAATGATCACTTGGGAATTTGTGTGTGAAGGCTATGGAGAAGAGGAACATGCATTTGTAATTATCATATCATGGAAGCATGAGCGATGCACTCATCTAGAAATGAGCTTCGTTTGGGCCATATGGATGGAGAGCCAATCAGAAAAAGGCTTCAGAAGTAGAGTTAAGTGACATTACAAGACTGGGGAGGAGTTAGGTGGATTAAATCGGTGGGAAGAGGGAAAAAACCAAACAGGAGGCAGTATGTCATAGATTCAGGAAATAGGCTAGCTCAGGACATTCTGCACAGCAAATGCATGGCATATAAATAGCATAAATGAAAGTCCTTACATCCAAGGATGATAAAAAGAAATAAGCCTGTTTCAAACTCTGTCATTCTTATATTTGAAAAACCTAATAAAAGAGTTGTTAAAGACAAGACAAAGGAAAGAAAAAGAAAAATGTCTGAAAGCCAAATCCGGAATGCCACCTGAATTGTCTCTCGATCCACTTCAAGACTGAGGCAGGAAGAAAAACTGAGGGGATAGAACTAAGTAGGGGATCAAGCAAATATTTTTCTTGATAGATATTTTAGTATTAAAATAGAAAAATATTAATGCCAAAACAGTGATGTAGTTTAAAGTTAAAACTAATTTGAAAATTGCGAGTTTATGCTTCTCCCTTGTAGAACGATGACAATCTTACAAGGTAAGTGGTAAAGTGTTTGACTGACTCAGCCCACTCAGAATGGCTGTAACAAACAAGTGTCTAAATGATGCCCAAAGATGTGTGCAGATAGAAACAAATCCTCAGTGATTCTACAACAATCTTCCCCTTCCTAAACCCCACATACCTTCTTTGCCTGGGGGCAAATTATAATTTGAAAAAATTATCTGGGGGTGGTATTAATATGTGGTTAATAGTTTAGTATAAACATGACTAAATTAATTACCTTTCTTATTTCAAATAGAGAATTGATTTTCTGTATAGAAATGTGATATAAATGTAGGCCTGTAAAGGTGTAGCATATTAAAATAATTTTATGTATTTTAACAAATTTAAATTATTTGTTTATTAAAGACTAATTTATACTAAACAATATGATCATTCCACATAAGGAATTTTGAAAAATCTTATGTACATGTGTAATTAATAAATAAGTCACTTTAAAAGTTCCTACCTTATTTTATTGAAGGTTTCATAGAAGATACTAATATGATCAGATTGTATAAATAAATTATAAAACACATATGAATGGAAGTATGTATGCATATTAATATAAATATATTGGCACCCATTAGTCAAAAGTCCTTGAATTTTATCCCTTTGTATATACATACCTTACAGTTAGATGCTCTCTTAGTTTACTTCATTACTTACATAAACAGTGTCATATAAAAGAAGCAAACATATTTTATCAAGCCATTAGTTTTCAGTCTATAAAATTCCTGTTATTTAAAATTATATTGTGATTATATTCATTGATATGTGAAACCTTTTTTTGTAAAGGAAATTGGGGTAGAAATGCATTTCTTATGTTAAATATTGTTACTTTATAGAGGGTAGTTTTCTTCTAGTCACACAACATCCATAATTCTCTCTTCCTTTTCATGTAATTTGTACATTAGAACAACATTCTTTTAAAGCTACACACACACTATAGCTATTAGGGCCAATGCCTGTTTAATCTAACATATTTGAGGAAATCAACTGACTTACTGTTTATATTAAAGGAAGCACCTCCTTAAGCCACATCTTTACCATCTGCTCTATAGTCTAATTTTAAAAGACTGTAATTTAAAAGTGCAAATGTAGGTAAGAGACACATGATTGAAAGTATGTTTATCTGCTATGTGTTCAGATAAACATACATCTGTCCTCTTTATCTTTGGAATATTTGCTGCTATTTAGGAGACAATCATTCTTCACATGTAAAAATAACATAGAGGGAGAAAAAATATAAAAATAGCCCTAAGATGATCATTTTTATTACAGATTATGACATTAGTGCAATTGAACTCTAACAAAAATTCTAATTAAATAATTATATCTATAGTGACTATTGATACTTGTTAAATAAAAAAGTATTGATGAGTTGTGAAAATTAGTTTTAAAAGGAGACCATTATTTTCATTGCAGTGTATTCATGCTGACTCAAATTAAGTTTCTAATATTGAGCCATTTCCCCTAGTTTCTTATCTGTGAACCTAAGTAAATCTGAGTAATGAAAACAGATTCAAATTCTCCAAATGACTGAATAAGCTTGATGAATGAGGAATTTACATAATTTGTTTGCTATGTTAATGCTTATTTATATTTTACCTGTTGAATTTCCATAAAAACTCATGGATACCCTACTCTGAAAAGGAGAGAGATCAACTATGTTTCCCTAGGTTATGCAATTTCAGTGTTCTACTCCTACTGTTAAGGATCATGGTTATTCCAAAAGCTTATAAAAATATTTAAATCTAGTTTTTCTTCTGAACTCTGAAATTTCATTTGAAGATATTGACAGACACTGATTAAATACAATAAATGGCACTAAATTTTCTAGCTGCATGGAGACATTCACATAGCATAATTTCATATTGTGCAGTTTCTATGGGGATGAGTGAAAATGGAGAAAGCAGACAATTTTATTACATCTTTGAAAAACTCAATAGGCCTAGATAATATGCAGAGACATGGTACAAAGTCTGTTTGACTAATAGAGCAGTGAATTATAAATGATTCTTAAGAAAATACTGGAGACCAGAATATTAGACAGTAGTGTGTGATACAACATTTCAGTATGTACTGGCTGATTTTACCTCCTCTTTTTATAATATAAAAAGAAGGAAGTTAACAAAGTCTTAGAGAAGGATCAAGACATAATGGTGCTTCTTGGTGCATTTGGATGTAAGGTAGATGAAAAACAAAAGATCGATCAGAAAGCTGGGGTTTTTTTGTACAAGAAAGGGAAAGTTGAGAAACCCCATCAGCAAGCCTGTCTTGCCTCATTGTTTCAAAGATATTGTAATTTTCTGTTGATCACTCAGTGTGTAAGGCTATTTTGAGCAGTCTCATTCCCTAGGTCACTCAAAGCACTGCAAAGTGGATATAGTAGTTAAGAAATTGAGTTCAAATACAAGAAATAAAAGAAAGGCAAAGAATACAACAGTCAAACATCCAAATTATTCACTGAGTATAAAGTACCTAAGAAAACAAATACCCAGGATGATAAAAATTTGAATTAAACCAGATTAAGAGGTGTAATGCTCATTCAAACCACAATGAACAGGTATCACTAGGAGTCATGGTTAAAGGATGAGGGTAGACTCTGAATATGAGGAATCAGGGTTAAACTGAGCTAGCGAGATTCTTTTTTATTGTGACATTTATATATAATATTAAACGTCCCAGGAGAACTGTTGTAAATTGTACATTTCACAGAATTAAGTGCAATGACATCATTTTAAAGCCTTTGCCATCATCCATCTCCAGAATGTTTTCATTATCACCAACTGAAAATTTGTACTCACTATGCAATTACACCATTGCCTAAAAGAAGTCTTCCTCAAACCCAGAAAGATAAGCAGGGGATGTAGTCACTCATTAGTAGACTTTAAACAAAAAGCAAAGCATGTCCAGGGTGCAAACCACATCCACTGAACAGCTTGGGATCTGAAATACCTTGGATCAGCACTTTGGAGCCCACACCCACCAGAGGAACACCTGGCCCAGTCTTGATGTTGGGGTGAGGAAAGCTGATTTGCTTGGAGTGGATGCTGAACTAAGCCACCTTGGGACCTTGGGACCTCCTTCCCTTGCTGGGGAGGAGATACAGAGATGAAGAGAAGAGAGAGTGACTGGGAGGTGCAGGAGGAGAGAGGGAATTTGAAAAAGGTATACATGGATAAAAAATGTGACTTTATTCATGATAAAAAAATCAAAAAAAAAAAAAAAAAGAAGAAACAAAAATATCAGAAACCAAAAGCTAGAAGCCCATGGAGAAAGAGTTCAGGAGAACTAAGGTTCAGTCAGATCAAGAAAGTAATCTGTTACTGCCCCCTCCATTGTGTAAATAAGAGGCTATGAACATAGATGTGGCCTGAAAAGCTTTTGGGTTCTAGGGATTCTCCAGTTGAATGGGGGTGGGGATCAATAAGTGAGGTATGGGAAAATCTGAGTATAGTTGTAATGGTAGATATATGGAGATATGCATTTGGTCATATACATGGAACAGAATTCATAAAGTAGCCCTGATGTAAATTATTAGCATGCATTACTAATTATTGAATATCATTTATTAAATTATAACTTTACTGATGATAGATATGAAGGGTAAACTGTATGGTGACTATGGAGTGTATATTTCTTCAATAGAACCTAAACATAAACCAAAATATAAACTCTCTTATTATAGCCATTCTTAATTCAGAGAGTGCTATATTTTATTATGAGTATGCATAACCATCTATGTGCGTGTGTCTTGTGACCTTCTTTTAACTATAAAATATTAGAACCATTATCTTGGTTTGCTTTCTGTTGCTGTAGTAAAATACCCTAACAAAAGCAACTTTGGGGTTTACTCTGCCTTATGGGTCTAGAAGGAATGAATCCATAAGGCAGGGAAAATATGTCAACAGACAGGATGGCACAGGGACAGGAACAGAAAGCTAGCTAATCATTGTAATGGCAACCTGGAAGAGAAAGTGAACATGCCCCCTTCACCCACCAACTAATGCACTTCCTTGAGTAAGGCTTTACCTCCTGAAGGCTCCATAACATCTCTAGACAGTATCATTACCTAATAAACACATGAGTCTATGAGGAACATGTTACATTGAAAACACTTATGAAGTGTACTTTCAAAGAAGCAATGAATAATAAGAATACTAATGTATTCTTTGCAAAAAAAAGTTGATAGAATTCACTTACAACTGAAAACAGGTGAATTTGAGAGATGACAAGTAAAAAGGAGAGTACATCTGCAAAGCAACGGAAGTAGAAGTGAGCCGAAGACAAAGATATGAGATGGGAGGGCCTGACAAGGTACTTACAGAGAAAAGGGTGATAAAATCAAGACAGTAAAACTATTTGCTTAAGTGTGCTATAAAAGAACCTTCCTGTAACTTGTAAAATTTTCAGAAAACTTCAGCCAGTATCTGAGCTCAGTTCAGCCATTGTTTATCCAACTTAGGTTATCATTTATTCTACCTGTTACAGAAAATCAATCCCAATCCATTTCCTGTACTCACATTATAGACAAAACTATTTTCCTGAGTAATGGTTACATGAATAGTGAAATATCTAACATGACAAGGCTTTGGATATTATAAGTTAAACATTTGGTAAGTAATAGCATTTTTAATATCAGATTGCTTGCATTTTCAGACACAATATATAACTAACTCTTAGTACATTTTGCATATTAGCCTTGTCAAAATTACTAACATTTATTTGTTTTATTATGGAGGAAAATATAAATTTACTTAATTAAAATAAAGATACACATTTGTAGAATATACAGAAATTTGCTAAATTTTTCAGAGATAACTGATTCATAAACAAACACATAAAGGTGATTTATTTTCTTCTCAAACAATGAGGAAAAGCTTGCATTACTGTGTGTGAACCTCCAGGGCCAAGCCTGGTTAAATGCAACTAGTTGGTGCCTGTGGGAAAGACATAGGAAAAATACTGCATTATTCAAAAAGATCTTTGGGGTCTAAAGAATCTCTTTCCCATAAAGAATCTCTTTCCCCCATTTTCACCCATTACATATGCAGCATTTTTTATTATTTTATATTCTGTGTGTATATGAAACCAAGTTAGGAATGAATCTGAAGGCTTTAACATTTAAAAAGAAAATTCTTCCAAGTTAGTTTTTCTTGCATGTGGGTTTTTTAACTCAAAAAAAAAAAAAAAACTCCCAGATATTTACAGGATCTATAACCAGGAAACAGCTGGCTAGTGAAGAAGCCAATGCCAATTAGCAGCTTTTTCATGAGGAAGAATTATAATAAATATTACATCCAGAAGGATTTGCTGTGCATATTTACCAAAAGGTAAAAACATTGTTTTATTCAATTCAATTACAGACTTTTCAGGATACAAGAAAGACTCCTGATCATGCATAAATTGTTGAAATTACATATAATTACTATATATTATGTACATATTTATATGGAAATATACATATATGCATGCATATGAATCTATAAGCCCCTTTAAATCTAGAAGCAGTATACAACTGATAGCTTCCCTACCACAGAACAGCTACTGTGGTTCCCTCCCTGACTTGTAGGTTATTGATATATGGGTATAAACAAAATAAATTCATCTTTATCTTCATCATACAGTGATCTTAGGTAAGCCAACTGGGTCTCCAGTACTAAAATATATATCAATATTAGAATTTGTTTTGGGGAAAATATTCACCCCAGACAGATAGGACATAATTTCAAACAAAACAAGAAACCAGAAAGCTTTATGTATAATGAGTTTATTATATTTTTATTTTCAGGAAAGTACCATGAATGATTTAAAGATTTCTCAACCATTGGGACATCCCCAAGCCCACTTATCATCAAGTCCATCACAAAAATGTCCCACCTGGAGCATAACCAACCCATAAAGAGCCACACCCCAGAAGCATTCCACTGGGCAAAACAGAGCTCCACCACTAAAGACTTTCACCACCACAACCACCTTAATGCTTACTAATGAATTCTAAGGAGATGCCTTCTGAGGATGTTATGAATGCTGTGAGTTTCCTGAACTACTGTGTTTCCTGTTAGCTGTTGAACAGGTGAGCCTCATTCAGTCCACTCCCTTCCTAAAGGAGGTTAATAGGCAAGATCACAAGAAGGATTCAAGTAGGAAACCTGACTTCAGACATTAATGTTCATGTTCAACCCAAACAAACATAACCCCACCACATTAATATAACTTGTATATGATACATCACCCTTTGGTAGGCCAAGAAGATCCAACCAAACTCATTTTATTGTAGTGGGTTTGATGAAGAATGGGAAATCATGAAGACAAAGACAATGCTTGACCAGTGAGGAACTGAATGAGGATGGTTGGTTCAAACCCTTGTTATGCCTTTTTTCCTTACAGATAAGGCTCATTGTCTCTGTAATCAAGGCCACCTCTCATGTCATGGACTTAATGATCTGCAGAAGACAGTCAAACACATCCTTCACTTGCCGATCCTCTAATTTCTTTGGCTTTAGTATCATATTTGATGTTGTGTGGCCCAAGCCTTATGAATATGAGCAATGTAAATACTAATAATCACAAATTCCTGTGTGATATTGTACTTAATGACTATATAAAACAAAATCAAATGTGAGAATTTCTGTCCTTTAGATCGAAACAAAACAGAGTGTTGTTTAAACATGAGTGGTGAGAGGCCTAGCCTCCAGATCTTGTTAGAGGTTATAGTGTTTTTCATTTTCTGAGACAATTTTTTTCCTAAAATAAGAATTCCATAATGTTTGACAGTGACATTGAAGACTTTTAATTTTCATGTTGTCATACTCACTAAGATATGATAATATAAAAAGATGATTTCTAGGTGAGGGGTCTGAGACAGAGATGACATCATCTGAGCCCATAGTAGAAACTAAACATAAAGAAAGTATAAGGAAACAACATAGCTTTAGATAACCAATTATCTCCATTTCTGATTTCCTGTGTGGATGAGAGTATATGTATAAGAGTTTCTAGGGTTAATCATTCAGGCATCACTACTTGTTTGTGGGGATAGATCTTTTAGTAATGCAGCAGCTCCAACCAACCTTACCCCAACAAGTACCCCCAATAGATACTAATTGATTCAAGTTGGTGTTTGATGCAGTCATTATTCTGGTTCATCATGGGTTCTCTTTCTAGGAAGAATAGACATATGCAGACTCTTCCTGAAAAAACTCGACAGTAGTTTATTAACATATAGTTCTTTCCTTCAATTACTTGTCTTGATAAAATGACTTCTTC
This sequence comes from Sigmodon hispidus, assembly GCA_004025045.1. NCBI lineage: Eukaryota > Metazoa > Chordata > Mammalia > Rodentia > Cricetidae > Sigmodon > Sigmodon hispidus. Next base: position 34,233 of record PVIH01006730.1, on the reverse strand, counting down.
TCAATGGTGAGAAGACTGAGCACAGATTTGGAAAGTGATTCAAGACTTATTGTGTGTTCAAGACATACTGTCTTATGATATTTACCTTTTATATGTATCATAGAGAAACAGTTTGAAAGATTTTGAGAAATTTGATATACTTAGTAAATTCACGATAAACATGCTGATAAAACCATAGCATTGATAATAGATAATAATGAGATTTTGGTAGAATATGAGGTATCATAAACTGACTTGGATAGCATATTTATGTTGAAAGCTGGACTGTGTGAATAATGAGTAAAAAATAACTTGACATTTGGGCCCCATATTTTACAAAAAAAATTGGTTTACTCTTTAAAAAATGATTAAAAGAATATACTTGATTAAAAGGAATGTTTAGTTCTGGTGTAAATTTAAAAGGCCAGTAGATATACAGGAGTGCAGACAGATGGATATGTGTATCAGGTATACACAAAAGAAATACTTTTGGAGATTGGGAATTGGAAGTTTCCTTTCTATAATGACTCTTAAGCATGTGACTAGACCTGATTATGAAAGATTATGCTGAACATAGAGAAGACAGTTAGTCCAAAGTGTGTGTCCTGGTCAATATCAACATCTAAAGTTCATGGAAATAAGTAGTACTAGAAAAGAATAACAAGGAGGAATGAATGACAAGGTAGGAAGAGCAGAGCGGTGGACTGTCCTTCCAACAAGTGTAAAACAAATTTCTAAGTAATCAAATGTGTTAATTGCTGCTGATTAAGAGAGATGAAGACCAAGAATAGGCAATTAGATCTCACAGCATTCAGGTTACTGGTAACCTGAACAGTGTTACTGACAAGATCATTGTCAATTAGTAGAAAAGCTGATGCAGAAATTGGAAAGGGAACCCAGAAGGTTTAACAAAAGCCTTGGGCTTTAGTTTAGGGTCGAAGAGATACACAAAGAATATCTAGAGGAAATCTCAAGAAATATACTCACACTATTCTCTTTAGCATATCCTCTTCATAGATAAAACAGCTACAATAGAGAAGGGATAGGCTTATATACTCATGCGTTATTCCTTGGCAAGACAATGCGGGCTTGAATTTCTCAGGGTCATAGAGAGGGGTGATAAGATTCACACATAGACTGTAACTGTCACCTTTGTATTGTGACACAAAGTAGGAGTGGCAGTCAAGGTTTTTCTGAGGGGGGTCAACTAAAGATCAACCAAGCAATCCAAAGGGGAGGGATCATGTGCTCAAACTACATTTCTAAATGTGGGTAGGCATAAGGTTAAAAAAATGTTTATTGAACAGCCAAAAAACCACAAAGTGAATTCCTAATGTTTCTATTAGGTCCTCTTCTCAGCTGGTTTTATTGTTTGTTCGTTTGTTTTGATTGTTTTTTTCTGAGGAGCCTGGCAAGTGTACTTGGTTGCCAGTTGACCCAAGTAAACAAGGGAGAAAAGCCTGCAGCTTTTGTGCAGCTCTAGCACTTTCGCTAGAACGTTGTTAAAAAGAGGATCTTTAGACCTAAACTGTGGGACAAAGAGAGGGCAAAGCTCAATTTGTACCAGAGTCTGTCACCTTCTGTCTCATCTGCCCGCGTGGTGGTGGACTTTTCGCGTGGTGGAGGACTTGAGAGTAAATGTTTGTTTTATGACTTCAACTAGGAGTTGGCTAATTACCTTTTTACTTATATCACAAACAATAAATCTAAGTTAGGATCTTGTGTTAATGAATCTAGTTGCCTGTAAGTATAGGGAGTTAAGGGCCTAAGATTACTGGTGTTAGCTCCAGATAGTTCTCTTGTCTGTAGGGGTGGTGAGCTTAGTGCATACCAGTGTTTCATCTATCTGTAGCTGTCCTTGGATGTCGGATGTTTCAAAAGAAATACTTTGTCCAACTGCTGACTCTGTTCACGTGTCTACTAGTAAAGATAATTGCAGGGACCTGTGTGTGTGTGTGTGTGTGTGTACAGACACTTGAGTCTTCTCTGGGTCAAGGAGCAAAGACCTGATTTGAGGGAAAAGAGATCCTGTCTATGTGACTATTTTCACACATAGCTAGGGAGAAGTTATCCATGTGCCCCAGATGTAGGTGGAAATTGTGTCAAATAAATGATCAATCACAATGCTAAAGGTTTCTGGAAAATGAATCCCAAGGAAACAACAAATGGGAAAGTTACAATTACATATAAGAAATTCACTGCAGGAAATAGCTAACATATTCAAAGGCAATTAACACCAAAATTCTTGAATTCTGAATTTACCTGCACAGTGGCCCTTAGCTCTGATGGGTCAGCCTTGTCGGTGCCAGCTGAGTTTCTATTTCATATTTATCTGGCTCCCAGCAAAGGAGCCTGGTAGCATGGGTGTCTATACAACACCTTCAGGTGACAAGAGCCTTGAGCCTCTAAATTAAGCAGGGAGTTTCAAGGAATACTTTTATGTTAATGTACCTTTAAGATATCCTTTTTTGTTTTGTTTTGTTTTCAGAGAAAACTTTCCTGAGCACCCTGAGCTAAACTAGATGCCTCTTGTTTGTCATTCTTTTAACATGTCAGTTGGATATGCCCTACAGTGTTCTGTTTCTCACAACATGCTTACTAACCTTGAGTTAGACATACCCAAGAAACTATCCATAGGCCTTCCTTCTTGAATTATGATACTAAAATTGGCATACTTAGGAACGTGTCCATTCTTTTTTCATAAAAAGTATTAATTTATTTTAAGAAGCTTCATCAATTGTAGAAGATAATTTTTTCTGGGTATAACATTATTTGCTCAGTTATTTACTTTCATATATATATAATTTATTATTTGATGATTTTTACATCATGCACCCCATCAAACTCAGTTTACAGCCCTCTCAGATTCATATCCACTCTTATGATGTCCCCATTTACAGAAAAGCCCGTTTATGCTGCTCATTTACTGAAGCATAATTAAACTCCCTGCAATCAACCCCTTAAAGAAAATGAGTCCTTTCTCACCCACACCCCTGCCGGAGACCATCAATGCAGAAGTGAAGCACTTTGTGTCCATTCTTAAACTGTTCTCCTCTATGTGTATGCCTAAGAGCCCTGAGTGTAAATATGTTTGTCTTTTTGTTTAAGGAGGGACAGCTTTGAAAGTAACACCACATTCTTCTTTGCTGCTACAGATAACAGCTCATTTTCTACTCTTTGATTTCTTGGCTCTGTTTATTTTCATCTTTGCACTCATCTAGGTACGAATTCATTGTATTTGGTTAAACAATCATATAGGGTTTGTTTTCCTGGCCAGATTATTAAGAATGGGGAAATGAATAGTTTTCAATATGAAAATGAATTCATTTTTTTAATAAAGAAAGGAGTGTGACACATTAGGGGAGCACAAAGATGGGTGTGAGTGTAGATTTTGGATGCCAGTAATGAAATGAAGTGATACTTGGAGTTTGGGTAACAATGACAAGATATTCATGAGAATTGATAAACTGGGAAATACAGCAAGGATGTTGAGCATCACTTAAACACCTTGGGAAGTCTGTAAACAGTCAGTGGGACATGGTGGTGAGTGTGTTGCTGTTGAAGTTTGACTTTATGTATGTTCATTATTCACTTCAATGAAAGTGCCAATTAGGAAGACAATGAAATTTTAACAGGTTTGAGGGTTTACCAAAATTGGTTAATCCAGCAGTATGATCTGAGCTGAATAGGAGAACTGAAGCTCTGTCTCAAGATAGTTAAATAAAAATATTACTTTTGGCTAATATTCTAACATCTGTGGTCTGCTCCTTCCACCATATACTAAGGCACCAACTGCTCTTTGGAGACATAAGACATTACACTGTGAATCATGGGCATCTTCCCATTAGTCTTATTAGCATCCTGATTCTATGCACCTTTGTGGACTTGCCAAGGGGACAGGGGGCAGTGAGACTTTGTCATACATGATTTGGAAGGAGGGAGAAATGTCACTTATCTCATGTGCCATGCACAACATGCACACACGCACACACACACACACACACACACACAGCCTTATTTAAAATATTCAATCAAAAATAACAAATACAAGGTCTCTTGCTGCTACCCTGCTACCTTCTCCTTCTCCTCTGGTTAGGTGATCACTCCTATGCCTTCCTATGTAAGACGATGTATTCACTATCTCATACTACAAACGATATGACTTCATATGTTCTTTATGTCTGTTATATTCTCTTTTCAAGAGAGATCCTCTTGAACCTTCAGTTGCAATAATACCATGATGTATGATAAAAATGAAAAAAAACAAAGATGAGATTTAAACTTGGAGTATGAAATTTCAGACAGAAGTAAGAGTAATGCTATTGTAAATCAAATAATCAATAGTGAAAAATTAATATGATAAACATGTTTAAAGTACCCAGCTATTTTGGAGGCAAAATATAGGAATACCAATTGTATTTAGGAAACATTGTAGAAGGAATAGGAATCTGGGAGTGAGTTGTGGACTTGTAGTAACTGCATAAATAGCACATGTGTGGTGTGTTATCTACACAATGGTCAAAGGGAAGCAAAGGGTGACATTTATGAAGTAGTGTGTTTCATACTACAGTGATACCATTTCCACATGTGATAATGAGCAAAATGAGAAAAATCCAAAATATCAGCTCTGGTCAAATTTGTAAAGTGTTAAGACAGAAGTGGCAAAAGCATCATGGCACTAATTTAACATCAGTGAACTTGGGCCTGGATTGCACAGGATCCAGGGTGGTACTTACTTTGATGTAATAAAATATCTGTCACAAATAACCTCAGGGAGTAAAGATCTATGGTCTTCAGAAGTCAAGTTTTTTGGTGTTAATTCCTGAGCTATATTGACCCTGAGGCCATGGCCAGGCAGAACATCATAGGGAGAGATGTTTATGTTGGAGTAGGACGTTCAGAACATGATAGACAGGAGACAGAGGCAGGGGCTGTTGGCCAGGTGTAATTTTCAAAGGCATGCCCCCAGTAATCCATTTCTTTCAACTAAGCTCTAATTTCTAATGTTTACACAATCTTGCACACCAGCTCTGACAACCAAAGATATAACATCTGCACAGGAATCTAGAGATGAAATTTTATATTGAAACCATAGCAATCAGTATATGTCTCTGTATCTATTTATTCCTTATCTATTAAACTAAGTTAAATAATACTTATTTCAGAGGGTAAGAGTTTTCAGGATATGTGAGTCTAAATATACATTAATTATTATTCTTAATAATATGATTTCACTGAAAGAATTCAGATGATACATCATATATACTAGGGGAAAGGATTCCTCCAAACGAAGGGAAAGCAATTAGAGACATTTGAAATTCATTGAAGTCTTTTCTAATATTGTTAAATTGGAAAAAGTGAGATATTATTTCAGAAAGACTTTAACATTCATTGGCTAATGTAAAACATACTAATATTATAGGCTATGTTACATGCCAGTATGCTGAGTAACCACAATAAAATTATAAAAGTTAGTTTAAAATTAAAAGTAATAATAAAACCAATAAAATTCAAGGAGTAGGAAACAAACTGAATCAAATTCTCAGTCTTTATCTGATAGTATAGACAAAGAACTACAGGAAGGTCATTTTGTCAATTTCCTGGCTACTTAATATAGTCCTATGTCAAAAATCTATGGTGAGCAAAGACATTTTCCAGAATGGTCTTAAATATTCTGAAATAAATACAATGTTGTTTTTACATAAATCAAAGATTCTTAATTTATATAAAGGGTTATAGTTAAACTTAAATTATGTCATGATTCTAAGTTGCATGTCATCATACATGAGATGCCAGCTTCAAAATATACTAGATTAGTCTAATGAACAGACAATAATATACGTTTTTATATGATAGTTGATTATATATTACATTGATATATACATTATCATCATGCAAAACATTTTCTTCTATAATCTCTGCAGAATACCAGAACATAAAATAATTATTGACAACAAAACTTTTCAAGTTTACTATTGCCCTTTCTATTAATTGAAAATTCTGTGTCATCCTTAAATTAATATTTTCATCTCCCAAAGGAAAATAACAACTTCCCCATATGAAATCTCATACCTTTAACATATTTTGCATTAAATCTCAAGACCATGGAAAGAAAGAAATTGGTTAATTTTAATTATTGTAAGATACAAAATTTTTTATGCTTCCTAAGGCAATTTGTGTTCAGATCAAATTGTAATCATCATATTAAATATAATAGCCTGAAAACCAGGAGACCAGGGAATATTCAACACAGTTTGAGAATTAATAAGCTTTCAGTAGTGACTTTTGTTTTGATTTAAGAAATATATAAAGTTCTAGATCTTTGAGTGAAAGAAATGCAACCAAAGTTAAGAATGTTAACTATATTGGCAAAACCAAACAGGAAAGTTTTAGATTAAACACCTAAGAAAAATAGAATCACACCCACCAAGAAGAATACATTCACGCCCAGTGTAATACATAATGTGTGCACACATATGCATGCATGTGTTTGCATGTATGTATTAATATATATGTTGAAAGCTTTTAATTTGTTTTCAGAGATAGACCAAGCCAGATTGTTGTTCCTGTTTCTTAAATAAGAAAATGCAGTGCATTACACAACTGGCGAGGGTCATGGTCACAGAGCAAGAAGCCTGGATTTAAGAATTGAGAAGTCTCATCTGATATGAAAACAACTGAAATCCCTGAGACCCCATCCTATTCCCTGGAGTACACCCTAAGTACAGGCAGTCGCAGGCTACTACCTGGAGGCTTTGAAGCAAAGATTTAGCCAATAGTCTTCAATGCTAATTACTTGAAATCAAAGTAGATGTAAATGTTTTTGATGTAAATAATGTTTACCATGATATATTCTATACCTTATGTCTTCAAATAATAAAAACATGTTCCAAGTTGTAATAGAAATATCTACCCAAAGAAAATGACTGATATAAATTTAAAAATGTATTTAAATATTATACATACATACATATATGCATATATCTTGATCATTTTCATGAGAAAGTTTTCATCAAACAAAAAACAATATTTTTATATTTTGTTATATAGATATTTTTATATTGATTTTATGAATAAAAAATTTAACGAACAGATTAATAAAAATATGCCTTTTGCTATATATGATAGAAGCTGACAGAGTAATAAATAAATTTATCCACATCCAATCACAAAGGTGAAATATACACTTTACCCATAACTTGGGTTAGAAGATGGGAAAAACATGGTGGCAGACATAAACCCAAAATACAGGAAACTGTTTTTTTCATAATTATACACATGTGGAGGATGTTTTCACAGCTTCAACCAGGCTTAGACTTTCAAATAATAAGGATGTTATAATCACATATCTACTGTGAGACACAACCCTGGAGAAAAAAAAAATCTGAAGACAAGTTAGTATAGCAAATATACCCTGAGTCAAGTTGGGCTCTGCCTTGAAAGCAAGGATACTATAAAGAAATCTAGAAGTTCACCCTGAAGCAACAAAATGCCCAGACTCAAGCACAATTGCTGTTTTCATTTGCTGAAATGCTGCCCTGAAGGCCCTGCAGACAGGAAGGCATGCCATTCCATGGCATGAAATCTATTATCTCAGTCTCCCTTATGTAAACAGTGGATGACCTTTTTTCTTAAAACTGTGAAGCTACCAAAAAAAGAAAACAATGAAATATCATGTTTCCACAGAAGTCCACAAACTCAAGAAGAAGAGAAATACTGGTGTTAAAGATAAATGTATACAAAGTATAGTTACTAAAATGCACACAGAAAAAAAAAAAGAAATAAAAGCATTACCACTAAGAACAATGGTGACATCATCATCACCTCAAACAATAAGGGTGAAACTAATTATCATGACTAACACTGCTGTTAGCAGCAACACCACATCACCATCATCACCACCACCATTAACACCATAAACAACAAAACACCAAATCAAATGATGTAGATTTTACAATATTGATTTCTCTTATCCCTGAACAAGGAATTCTATCCATTTTTTTTCTTTATTTCTCCTAACCTCTTTTCTCCATTAACTATTTGACCAATGTCTTAAGCTGTTCATTATTACAAAGGTATTTTCATGTTTGACTATTAGTGTTCTTGGTTAGTTCATGATATATCCACTGTTTTAATGGTAGGAGTTTCCTTTTTTTTTTTTTTTTTTTTTTTTTTTTTTTTTTTTTTTTTTTTTTTTTTTTTTTTTTTTTTTTTTTTTTTTTTTTTTTTTTTTTTTTTTTTTTTTTT
>PVIH01006730.1:0-25907 GCA_004025045.1 Sigmodon hispidus | reverse complement strand
TTTCCTCTGGTGGTTGTTATCCTTTCTAATTTTTTCATTGATTTAGTCATAGTTTTTGAAGTATAATGACAAATAATTTATTTGGCATCCCCCTGTTCCTTTTGATATAAAAATTTATTGACATAAATTTTCCTTTTAATGCTTCTTTTGCTGCCTCACATAGATGTTAGGCATTTCCCCACTTTTATTAATTCCTAAGAACTATAAACTTTCTTAATCTATTGATTGTCTAAGAAAATTTGTCCTTTGGGGAAGGGTTTATATTGTTAACCATTTTGAATATTTTTTATTTAATGTAATTAAAAAATATACAATATATTTTGGCAATATTCTTTCCAGTCCCACATCTCATCCAAACTCCCCCTACCTGTTTTTATTTAATCTTAGAGAATCCCATATACCATATTTTGATTAAAATTTAGCTTCTCCAATTTCTTCCCAGGTTCTTCTCCATGTCCCTACCAGCCAACTTCATATTTTTTCTCTCTCTCTTAAGGAGAAAACAAATAAACAAACAAAAAATTGACAGCAAGTTCAATTTGTATTAGCTAACTATTCATAAGCCCCAAGGTCTGCTTTGTAATGTGGTTTGGTATGCCCAGTGTTTCGTCATTGAATAAAACTGATTTTCCTTATTTCTGTGAATAGTGTTTGCCTGGTGGGGGAGGGAAATAGAACATACACGTTTCTTTTCTGGCATTTTTGTCTTGTTTGAACTAATGCATCATTTTGTATGTTGTTAAGTCTCTGTGAGTTCATATAGGCATCTACCCTTTTGTGTCTTAAAAATGCTTTTTCTATGAAGATATGTACCACCTCTGGTTCTTGCTATTTTTCTGTATCTCCTACAAATCTTTGTGATATAAAGATCCCATTTAGGATTGAACATTCTAAAATCTCTCATTTGCAGATTGACCAATTGTCAGTTATTTGGTAATTGCAGCCTGCTTCAAGAAAAAGCATCTGTGATGAGGGTTGAGCTATGCACTATTCTATGGTACAGAAATAGCTCTCTAGAACCCATGACCTATTCAGGGTCACATTCTTGGCCCTACTGTGTGAAGTATGGGTCCCAACTTTTTTAGATGGATTTAATTCCAGTTTTTTAAAAAGTGGCTGATTACTGAGATAAATATCTGTGCCACTCTAGTACTAGTAGGCCTATCTAGCAAGCAAGCAGGTTGTTATTGTAGTTCTTATGGTTCTATTTGGATGAAACTGATCATTACTTGGGTTTTATAATGGCATATACAGAATTTTCTAGTATAAAGAGCATTAGCATGGGAACTTTGGTCTTCACTTAATTTTAGGAAATTGATATTTTGTATAATTCATCAGTTTTGTATAAATTTAGCTAATGTCATATTTTTTTTCTCAATCTAGACAGATATAATCTAAGAATGTTCAGAGAACTTTTTTTCTTATTTTATATTAGGTAAAACAAAAAACCTTGTTAAATAATAAATATTACTAAATATTATTAAATAAATAATAATATATTTTCATGAGATGTTATTTTTAGGCTTTGCCCTGTGGTCACGATGGCAACTAGCATAAAATAATACAGTGGCAGCATGGTGTAGTGGGAAATCTGAAGCTATGCGGAAAAAAACCGCACTGGAGTGCTGAGCCGGACTGAGTCGGTCATCTGGGGAGAAACGAGGAAAAAGCGCCGCCCGATGAGTGGCGTGGCTCGGACTGCTCCTGCTTTCTGCAGCGTGGATCGTTCCTGCTCTCTGCTTCTCTGTCCTTCTCCTACCTCTTCTCCTCCTCCCCTGGAACAATCCCTGTTATATAAGTAACTTTTAAATAAAAAAAAAAAACTTAGTTAGCATATAGTTCTTGGTGGGTTAGTACCGCTATAGCATGGTTTATGATAATGGTAATGGATCTTCTGATATTGCCAGGGAAAGTGTATAGCCTAGGAGTTTGCCTATTACTCACTCCTTTAGATGCAAACACTCTTGGGAGATACTAGATTACATATTTTATTAAAATGTTGATTAAAAACAGAATTTCATAATATGGTTTCCAAGAGAGTCATCTATGTAGGAATGAGACTTTATGGTTATACAGTTTAGAGGGTTACATCTGCTTCTGTGAATAACTATACTTGTTTCTAATAAGAAAGCACAATAAATTCATTATTCTTACCATATTGAAATTGGGTGAAATCTTTTATGATCTGTTGCTGATGTCCACCTTGGGTTAGTAGGTATTCATTTGCATGTCAAAATGACATTTCAAATAGTTAACTGACATTAGTTTTAGAGATTTTTTTTCTCTTTGTCAATTCATTTAGTGTCAGAAATATCAAATTTACTTACTCTGTAAAATGTATTATAAACATGTGCTAAAGGTGATATAAGGCTGATCTCACAATGAGTACAAATATTGATTGGCTTATAAATTTTCCAAGGTTTCCAAATCTATCTTTGGATATAAGCTACATGAATTGCATGAACCATATTTCATGCAATTATAGAAAAAATATTCTATAAAACAATTGTAGCTGTTGATATAAATCTTCAGTCTCTACAAAAATTATAGTAATATTGACAACTGCCATTCTTCAGATAAGTGATGTTTGAATTTATTTCTGTTAAAAGATCTAAGTTTTAAAAACCCCTGTTTTTAAAAATGCACATCAAAATTATGAATAAATGATATCACCACCTTAAAGTAGACAGGTAAACTCAAATGAGGATTCTGTCAGTTTAAGATGACTAAATGAGCAATCTGGAAACATCTATTATCAGTTAATATATTTATCATTCATATAATATTTTCACAGTTTAAAAATAAGAATATTATTTAACATTAGTAAACTTTAAATAAAAAATTAAAAAAGTATGCTTCATAAATATCTGTATTATTTAGCACTAATAAATTTTAAATTAATAACAAGTATGCTCCAAATGATCCAGCAGCACATTTGCAGAGAATAAGTATAGGTATATAGTTCTTTGATGTAGGAGTCTTCACTATATACATATACCTAGTCTAGTGTCTTTTATGGAAGATATGAAAATAGCACTGTAAATTTAATACTGTATCACATATTCCATGCTCTAATGGGAAATATTAGCATGCCAAGGACTAATTGCTCATCTCTACTCTTAAAAGGATATGTAGAGGTTATTAGTACAAACAGTCATTTTCATAAGACAATCAAAACTTTAACACAAAGTTTCCATCATGAATCCCTGTCTCTAAGATTTCAATAAGTTTCCCAGACTCCTTTAGCAGGGAACTGTCTCCTCTTATGGGTTTTTATAATATATCCTCATTTTGGAAATCTTATTTTTGAAACTGTTTTAATAATGCCATCTGTCTTCCTTCTCCATTGAAAAATTAAATCTATATTCAATTATGCAAGATATTTTTCATTGTTTAATCATGTCATTACTTATTTCCCATTACTTATTGACCTCAAAATTAATATAGATCTTCTCATCTTAGGTCTATAGAAATCTCATCCTCCTCAAATGGATTTCAGAAAATCTGGTGGTTATTCTTATTCCTTCATTCATAAACTGATACTTTTAGAGATCATATTTTATTAAAGTATAAATTACACTTCAACTTTACATTATTTAACAGTTCAATCTTTCATCTTCCTTTTACTGCTAATTTTTTTCAAATTCTGATCCTGTTTCTAAAAGTTCAGGAGGAGTGAGGTTTAATTTTCCTCTTAGCCTTTCTGTGTCATGTGCTGACTATTATAGAACAGGAACCTATGATATTGTGTCACTTGCTATCCCTGCAAATATACCATGATATGTGTATTACATTCTTTCAAAGCTGAGTATAAAATATATTGATTTATCTTTGCCCACATAACATATATATTTTACTACAAAATTAAAAAAAGAGAGGAGAGTTCTACTTTAAGACTGAAAATAAGAATTGGTTAAAACAGTTTATTAGATGGTTTGTTTTTTAATATATAGAGTTCCTTATTAATTTAAAGCACCATTTTTTTCTACCATAAACCTCAACTTTATTTTCCAATGATATTTTACTTTATCCTCTACTGCTTTGTCCAATCAAACCCTCTTTTCAGGTGGTATACAATGTTATCCTTCATGAAATTCAGTAGGTGCCTTAACCCTTTTATCACATGAATGATATGTAGTTTTATGTCTTCATCTTGCTAAAAGTATTTCTGATGCTTCACTAATATCATGATGAAGTTGACATTCTTCTGAGTTTAGAATGCTCTATATGATCCAGTCCCTACCTGATGAGCCACATGGCTCTCCTTTTGAGATTAGCATCAACATCCTAACATATTAACCTGACTTGCATTTTAGAAACCTGTCAATATGGTCTCTCTTACAAAAAAATGCTGCTCAAGAACGCAATTTTATCTTATTTTTTTCATATTATGGATTTATCTCTGTGAAAACCATACACAATGTGAATTTAAAGAAACTTCTCATTTACCATCTATCTTCTATTTGAAGAGCTATGACATAATAGCACAGATTGGTGTTTTGAACATAAATATTATATTTTTCTACAACTAAAGTGATATGTAGTTAGAAGTTTCTCACCTGTTAAACCCCACTGTCAAGACTAAGCTTTCCAACACACTGTCCTGTAGCTGCTTATAAAATAATTACTCAGAAGTATATATTAATTACAAGCTGTTTGGCTTATGGCTCAAGGTCATTACTTGCTTGTTATTTCAAAATAACCCATTTTCATAAATCTGTGTATAGCCACATAGGTCTTGGTTTACATGTGTTCTTTTACATCTTGCTTCCTTGGGCAGAAGCTTGCAACTTCTCTCTGTGACTCTGCTCTCCTTCAATTTTATCAATGCTTGGATTTCCTGCCTGTCTATAAGCTGGGTTGCTATAGGTCAAAATAGCCTCATTATTAACCAATGGTATTCACAGCATCCAGAAAGATATTCCACCTCAGTGATCACCAATCTGGTTTCTCATAGACTGTCCTCTTAGCTTGAAGATGGCCATCTGCTCACTATGCATTCACAAGGTCTTTCCCTGGCTTCTTCATACTTAAAATGGAACTGTGCCTTGACATCTTTCTTTTGGAGGTCAATAACCTTATTTGATCAATAGTCCATCACTATGATATCCTTTAGCTAAAATTATTCCATCTGGAACTCCTTTATCAATTGTAGCCACACTGGGTAACACAAATCCTTAATGTATAACATTGCTAAAATTGTCCATCCTCTCACTTAAATTATATAGCACTTACCTTGTTGTATATACTTCAACTGAATTCAAAACTACGTTAAATGGCATAGCATATACTTTTTAGAACAATGAAATGTAGCCAGCCAATTTAAAATGAAACAAAATTTATTTTCCTACATTCTAGTGTTGCAGGAAATCAGAATCTACACAGGTAGATTGGTAGCAGCAGAGTGCCAAGACAGAGAGAGGTGTGGCCAACGAGAACGAGCCTCAAAGGTAGACCACCCAGGGAGAGAACTAGCGACAAAAAGCCGGCATTCTCTTGTGTAGGGCCCAGACCTCTGGCTAGGGTTCCAGACTAGTGGAGCTGGTTTCTGGATGTGTGATGTGTGGGACAAGAGCTTTCATTTAAAAATGCTCCAGCACTCCTTCACCTTTTCTTAAGCCTTCTCTGTTTTAAAAAGGAGTCTCACAAAATAAACATCATTTAAAACATATCTCACGGCGGGTCGCTACGTGGTAGAATGTTTTCTGTATGATGTAAATAAAAAACTGTTTGGGCCCATGCAAGGCACCTTAGAAGTGGGTGGAGAATCAGAGGCAGCCAGGTAGGAGAAGGAGGGTGGAGTTAAGACTCTCGATCCGTCCCCCCAAAAAAAACATATAAAAATCTAGGTGAGCCACGGGCTGTGGGCCACATGGTAAAAAATAAATAAAAATGAGTTAAATTAAGATAAAATAGCTAACTAATAATGTGCATAAGACATGAGCCGAACAGTTTAAAATATATAAGCATATAATTCATTTCTTTGGGAGACAAAACCACCGTGAACCAGGTTCCAGCCATCACCGAGGGCGCCAAGTCACAAACCTCTCAGACTCAAAACAGGTTAAAAAAAACCTACTACAACAATCTAGAATTTGACAGGTAGTAGTAGTAATAATTTGTGTGTGGTGTGTATATGTGTGCTTTTATAATGGTGTGCTTGCCTGTGTGCATATAGTGTCCAAAGAAGAAAACTGGGTTTCTATTTTGCTTTGATTTTGTGTACTTTATTTCATTTTGAGGTAGTGTCTCTTGCTGAATATGGAATTTGTCAACTTTTTACCCCAATGATCCTCATGTTGTCATGTCCCCAGAAATGGTATTATAAGCTAATACTCATTTTTGCAAGAGTATGAGAAATCTACACTCAGATTTTTCACTTGGAAGCCACCATTTTTCCCTACTGAGACATATCTGCCTACTAATATTTAGTAAATTAATGTTTCAGTCCAAATTTATTGGTTGCTAATGATGTATGGAAAGACTAAAGCTGAGGAAAGGAAAATATAATTTAGGCTAAAATAGTCATTCAGAAATTTGATCACTTGTCTTTTGGGTTCTGAATGTATTATCACCACAAGTTTTGATAATACTTAATTCTACTTTCTGCAATTGGCTAGAGGGCTGGACACGTAGTCCTAGAAACTGTATTTAACAAATCATTATTCAAATCATTTATGTTTAATGCAGCATGCACAATATATCAATTATTAACTCTATAGTCTCTTTGCAAATATTGTGTGTGGCACATCATTCACCCAGTGAGATTGCCCGTTGCCTTTGCTTTATTTTAATATAATTTTATTTCAATAAGTCAACACTACATGTGCCTGAGCAATTATAAAAATCCAAAGTCCTTGTTATGTAATCAAGAGTCTTCACAATATGAATACTCTTTGGCAGTAAAGCCCACAGTGGAATTACTTAAAGAGAGGAACAGTGTATAAAGCAAAAATTTCAGTTATACAGAAACAAGAGTAACAGGCTTTTAACAGAATGTACGTTTAATGAGACCTTTCTGTTCATTTGTCTTCTTTCTGGTATCTGTGCACTGGGATCACATTTGTTCTCATTGCTGCGTGTCACCGACATGTCCAAAGAATGATGACATCTTCTGACTTTGTCCTTGACCTATCCGAAAACACACCAACTGTGCAAATGATGCATGTGTGAACTTAGTATTCTTTTTTTTTCTATGACCCTAAAATTCATTTGCTCTAGGAAGAAATTGTTTGAGAAAAGTCATTAGAATACCATAATTACTTCTGATATGATTATGGATCCATTAAACCTGGTAACAGTTTCATCACTTAGACCATTGATCGTAGGGAGCAGCTTCTCTACTTAAACAAAGCTACATTTTCAATGGCTATTGGAAATGGTGTCAAGGAAAACCACTCCTCTGAGCATCATAGCTAACCCTCAATACCTCATTATTGAACAGAGGCTGGCTCACTCTTCCAAATTATTTAATTGAACAATTCAAGTTGAGGCAAAAGTAGACAAATTAATTTAGTGATTGTCAATAGTCTGACATTCCAGTGAAACTTTTGAAACTTTGTATTTTACAATAATATTTCGTTTGCCTATTTAGAAAATCTATTTTTTGGAATGAATGTTTTAAATTGTTTTAAATTCTGCTTTCAGATACCGTTTGTATTTTATATTGATTCACACTTTATTATTTTAAGGTTCAAACCCTTATATATATATCTTAAAATAGCTCCTATGCATTTTGATCATATTATCTAATAGTGTCAATTCAGCATGGTCATATTACTTTTAATCTCTTTATATAATTATAATCATCATCATTATTATTAATGTGTTTATAAACATGGTGTGTGTTTGCTCTGAAGAAACAGACGTCAACTTTAGGGAGTTTAGAGACAATTTTAGTTCTATCTTTTTATTAAGAGAATGATCCAGGAATTGAACTCAGGTCTTCAAACTTGTGCTCAGAATCTTTACATGTTTTCAGCCACTACCTAATGAGTTAATTTATTATTTTTTTATTTTATTAAAAACTATTTTTATACAATATATTCTGATTTTTACCCCCTTAACTCCTCCCAGATGATCTTTACCTCTCCAACTAATTTCTCTCACTATGTAGAAAACAGTCAAACTCAAAAAGAATAAAAAATTAAAATTATAAAAAACAAAGAAAAAGTACAAGAAATACACACACATAAGATACATAAAAATTCAAATCAGAAACCAAAATATACAAAAGACCAGTAAGACAAAAATATACCCAAACAAAGCATTATTAAACTAAAAGTCTCCAAAATATCATCAAATTCATTTTGTATTGGATATCTACTCTTGGGTATAGAGCCCATTCTTAGGTGTGGCTAATATACTTAGTAAGACTTCATTGGGAAAAAAAACTATTTTTTATTCCAAGCAAATGTCAATTGAGGTTTACTTCTTGGTTAGGGATTGGAGTGCTTGTCTGTTTTCCTCTCTTAGCTTTGGCAACTCACCTGGCTTGATCCTGTAAAGAGACTGTGCATGCTTCCAGAGTTTCTATGAGTTCTTATATCTGTCAGTCTTGTTTTATCTGGAAGACACTGTTTCCTTGTTGACATTCATCTCCTCTGGCTCCTACAATCTTTCAGCTTCCACCCCTGAGGAAAGAGGATTTATATAGACATTTCATTAAGGGCTGACTAATACCAAGTCTCTCTTTCTTTGCATATAGGTTATTTGTGGATTTCTTGTTAGTTTACATCTACTATTGTTATGCCCAAAGTCATGACCCTGGAGAGACCACCCGAGACAAGGAGGTAGCTGAATGCAAAAGCAAGGTTTATTCAATAGAGATAAGCTAGCTAGTGAACCACTCCAGATGTCCATTACACCAGAATCATGCAGGACGGTTGATTAGGGCGGGTGGGGGGGAGCTCTTTTTATAACCCGAGGCTGTGCATTGGGTTCAGGTGAGGATAATGGTAAGAGTCATTAGCTAATTGGCTCCTGCTAGGGGCTTTCCAGACTAGGGTGGGGGTGCCCGCTAACAAAGTGTCAGGCTTTTGATTGGTTAATAACAAGGTGAAAATCATTATTATTATTATTATTTCTTCCTGGCATGTTTGGGCTAGTTTTGTGCAGTATCCTATAGCTCATCCTTGGGGTATGGTCAAGTTTTCCTGGTTCTGTGCCCTGGAATGTCTCCTCTAGAGTAGGGAAGCCCACCATCAACCTCAAACTTGCAGCTGGCCCAGGAATGATGGTGTTGGTGGTCAGATAGCAGGGCCAGGGTGCTATGGATTCTGCAGTTGGAACTTAGGTCATGCTGCCCCTCTGTAAACAGCAGTTTCTAGCTATGGTCTCTGGGAACTGGGTGAGAGACTCTTTCCAGGACTCTGTCTGATTTAGTTTAGCATAGTTCTCTAAAATGGAAAACTCTTTTTAGTCCTGGACCCCACCTGGATCATCTAGGTGTGCAGCTCATTCTTTCCTAGAACTGGGCAAGCCCCTGCCAGGAATGTGGAAGTGAACTCTATTTTATCTCTATGGCTACTATAATACAAAATGGCATTTCTTGAGCTAAGCTTACTCTCTTCACTATAAGAGAACGTGTTACTGATGATGGCTGAGTGTGGCATGGACCAATGGGTAAGGATAAATGCCATTAGGACTCAGATCTCTATGTCCCTTTAGTAAAATAATATTATTTTGTTTTCCTCCAGGTCCCTGTCATTTATAGTCTCAGGATTTTGGTTATCAGACAAGCATCATGTTGGGCATCGGTTCCATCTCATGGAGTAAGCCTTAATTCAATCCCTACTGTGTTCCTGATTTTATAAAAATGTTTTGAAATTTTCTTCATTTGAGTTCATGTTAGTTGTGTAGGTATGCTTAATCACCTTTACTGCATTGTGGTATGTTCGATGTATACCTATTTCATCCAGGACATTTATCCTGAAAGCATGTTAAGGTTTGCCAGAGGCCTTTTCTACACCTAATGAGATGATCCTGTGTTTTTAGTGTTTTGTGGTAGATAACCTTTTGATGTGTTATTGGATTCAGCTTGCAAGGTTTTTTTTTTTGTTGTTGTTGTTGTTGTTTTTTTTTTAATCTTTGAATCTTTGTTCATAGGAGTTATTTATCTACAATTTTGTTTATTTTATTTATTTATATTATGAATAAAGTCATATTTTCCCCATCCCACCCCTCCCAGTCACTCTTTCTTCTCCCCATCACTTTATCTCCTCCTCCGCAAAGGCAGGTGGTTCCAAGGTCCCAAGGAGGCTTATTTCAGCATCCACTGCAGGCAGATCCCATTTCTTCACCCCAACATCAAGACTGGGTCAGGTTTTACTCTGGAAGGAAAAGGGCTCCAAGGTGCCAGTACAAGGTGCTTCAGATCCCAAGCTGTTCAGTGGTTGTAGTTTGTAGCTTGGGTATGCTTTACTTTTTGTTTAAAGTCCACTAATGAGTGAGGACATTCCCTGATTTCTTTCTAGGTTTGTGATACCTCGCACAGGAGGATATTCTCCAAATCCATCCATTTGCCAGCAAATTATAGGATATCATTTTTTTCTTACTGCTGAGTAGTACTCCATTGTGTAGATGTATCACAGTTTGTTAATCCATTCTTCAGTTGAGGGGCATCTAGGTTGTTTCCTGGTTCTTGCTATGATGAATAATGCTGCTATGAACATAGTTGAGCTAATGCCTTTGGAGTGCAAATGTACATATTTTTGGAATATGTCCAGTACTGGTATTGCTGGATCCTTGGGGAGATTGATTCCTAGTTTTCTGAGAAACCGCCATACTGCATTCCAGAGTGGCTGAGCAAGTTTACACTCCCACCAACAATGGAGGAGTGTTCTCCTTGCTTCACAACCTCTCTCCAGCATAGGATGTCATCTGTGTCTTTTATCTTAGCCAAATTTGACAGATGTAAAGTGGTATCTCAAAGTTGTTTTGATTTGCATTTCTCTGATGGCTAAAGATGTTGAACACTTTTTCAAGTTTCTTTTTTTAAACTTAATGTAGACTTAATTTGTTAAAAATCAAAGAAAGACAATATGAATGATATTTTAACTAATTCAAAGCTGTTGTTTATTGTTTCTTTTATAAGCAAGATCTCATCATGCAGTCAGGCTTGAATGGAACCTGTGTTTTTTGTCACTGTCTTCTAAGGACTGAGATCATATGCAGGTCCCACTACATCTGGCTATGAAATCTAGTTTGTTTGCATTTTAAGAAGATACTTTATTAATTCTTTACTTTGCCTTTCTTTCTTTTTTAAGGATTAAACACAAAAGACAAATTCTTAACTAAATTAAACAAAGAAAAGGAAGACCTACTTCAATAAAACTAGAAATTGAAACACAAACATTGTAACAGATTATTCCCAAAATTCATAAGGACATACGTTGTAAATTTGTTTTGATAAATTAAAAATTCTGAAAAAAACTGGTGGGGACACATGGACACAGACACACACACACACACACACAGGCGCACACACACACACATTTCACATTTTAAGAATAAGGTCAAATGTCATAGTTATATTTTTCACTTGAAGCTGCAAACAGAAATAAACACCTCATAACTGATGGTCATTTTTATGTCCTGTTACTAATGCTATATATACAGAACATGAATGCCTAAGACAAATGACTTCATCCAAATACCACTAGCATTAAAAAATATACTTTAGGGTGGTCAATATTTACATATAAATCATTATACAAAGAAGTTGCAATTTGTGGTTGTTCTTATTGAACCTTTCTTAATAAGGAAGTAAGCCTCCAAATTCAAGAAAAGACAGTGACAGTGTTTGTCACCAATAATTAAATTCTACAGAACCTGGAATTATAGAAAATGTGTATTTGCCATGAAAATCTTGACAGCTTCAAAGCATATAATCTTTTCCATGAAACTGATTTCAATATGAACTAAATTTGTGTTTCTTTGTAGTTGTTGTAACTGTCAAATTATAATTGTGCAGATTTATGGGCACAAAGAAATGTGCTGATATATGTACACATACAAAATGATCAAACCAGGCTGACTGATCAATTAATCACTTTACACTTTCGTGATGAAAACAGTTGACACTTTTATTTTAGAAATTGCCAAATATACTTTGTCACTATTTTTTGTTACTATGCTATGTCATGGATTTTATTGTTTAGTATGGCAGGTCAACATTTGATCAAGCTACATAATTAATTGAACCACTGTTTTCTAAACATGTAGTTCATGAGTGGTTGTTTGAAAGAAAGGTGTTAGGAAATCCTGACAATGTATCCTGAAACCAGTCTACATGCACTGGGATATGTGTGAACATATTTGAAAGCTGCAAGGATCTTGGCTTTGGAAAGGGTCACAAGTTTACATTACAATGTCAGTAGCATGGATACAGTGCAATGCTTTCTTAGTCCATTATTGATCTTAGCATGGGTTATTGGTAAACATGATACCCAATAAGATATTCTCTCATTTTCTGACTTACCAGATCTATGGTCTTTTCTGCATATATTGCAGCAAATTTAACATATTGCAATGAAATAAATGCATAAGTAGTTGAGAAACCAATAATTTTACTTGAAGATCTCAAAAGTTTAAGAGGCACAGCATTCATAAATTTTATTTGAAATATATTATTTAAAAACCAGGTTATTTCACTAGCACCAATGTAATTAATAAATTAATATTTAGTAAATTATCAATATAGTAAAAATTTATCTTCTAATTCATAATTTGTAGTATAAAAAACCATTTATGAGAATATTTATAACAAAAAATTTGATAAAAAACCGAGTTATTTATCTTACACTTGTAAGTCAGAGTCCATCACTTTGGGAAATCAGGGCAAAAACATAACAAAGGACCTAACATGTTACCAGTAGCACCATTCCAGATATAGCACCAACCACCTCCATAACCTAGGCCATTCCTCATCAATTATCAATCAGAAATTTCACCACAAGTTTTCACATAGCCCAGTCTGGTTGGGGAATTTTCTCAACTGAGTTTCCATCTTATGAAATTACTCTAGCCTGTGTTAAATTAATGTAAAAACCAGTCAACACACATGTCAAATATTTAGTCTCTTTCCTTTAGTAGGCTGATATTCTCTTAAACAATACAGGACAAATTTTTATCTTATTTTTGAGGATAATTTAAAATCGATATTATATTGTGAACTTGTGAATTACAAATTTATTAATAGGTTTTGTTTTGTTATTAACAAGGTTTTGTTAAATATTCAACGTAGATTACATTCTTCTTTTAAAAATTTTACTTAGTTGTGTTGAATATACTACAAACCAAATGTAATTCTATTAACTATTTTATAAAATGTCAATTTTAGGAGAAACAAAATCTATAAGATATCTATTTATAGATTTGTGATGACATGATACATTGAAACTCATTGAAACAGCAGATGGTGAAGCCTTTTGAATTTTAATATGAAAGTGATCCAACTTAGAAACTAGATGGTCATTGGGTCAGTGAGGGCCAAGTGTTTAGCATATGTAGGGTTTGCTATGTAACAGATACTGTGAAGAACTCATTTTGTTACACAGTTTCATAGAGTTAATAATTCTGTGGCTTACCAATACCACTACTATTTTAATATATCTGTAGATAACCATTCAATAGTTGATTAATGAATTAATAGCAATAGCTACAAAAACAGTATTTCTACTGTAAACATGATTGTCCTCAAGAAGCCAAATTTCTGTCTTCATCACAATATTGAATTGTAATTGCTTCATGGCCTTTTGCCTAAAACCCCTTGGAATTCATTGTCTGTGAATAGAAACATAAATCTTAACATATTTACAATCAATGTATACCAGTGTAGGTCTTGTTGGTTTACTTAAATTTTGAATGGAAAGAGTAATGATAAACCTTATTTTATTTTATTTTTTTAAATTTTTGCCATCTTTTAAAATTGAAGTATAGTGGCACCCTGTGTCAAACAAATATACCATCGTCATATAGGTACATCATATACTTATGTTATTTATGTGCATCCCTTTTGTTATTATTTGCCATATTTATTTCAACTTTTGGGGTACTACTCCATCATTTATGATCAGCAGTGTTCTGTGACTCAAGTTGTATTTCTGTTTGTTTGGAAACCTCTCTACCTAAGCTTCATGTGAAATGATACTCTCAATAAATATATGTGTTCTTATTGCTCCAGTGACTGGACATTCTTCCACCTGTGCCTCTACCTATGTGATCACTATTTATTGAGATAATATGCTATTAAACTATGTCAACTCATAACTGAATAATGACTTGTATTCAGGCGTAGATATTTATTCCAAAATGATGAGATTAATTCCAAAAGTTTTTGATCCATCTTGCTGAGGAAGGCATTCTGACTGGGGGAAGAAATTGCTCAGCCTCCTAGACCAGTGAACAACCTTCCAGTGTAAAGAAAAAGATCTTGAACAAAATTTTTTAAATGCTACTGAAGTTAATATCTATATGAAAAGATAATGAACATTTTTCCCCTTAATAGAGTGTGTATTAGCTTTCTGGAGAGATAAGTATATCCTCTCACATTCTCTTGTTGTAAAATGTAAGCCAAAGTCCAATTCTACCAAAGGCAATCTACAGAATCAATGCACTGCCCATCAAAATACCAACAAAATATTTCTTGGATCTTGAAAGAACAATACTCAATTTCATTTGGAATAACAGGAAAGCCAGGATTGCCAAAACAATTTTACTCAACAAAAGAACCTCAGGAGGTATCACCATCCCTGACTTCAAGTTATATTATAGAGCTACAGTAATAAAAACAGCCTGGTACTAGCATAAAAATAGACTTGTGGATCAATGGAATAGAACTGAGGATCCAGACATTAACCCAAAAACCTATGAACACCTGATCTTTGACAAAGAGGCCCAAAACATTCAATGGAAAAAAGATAGTATATTTAACAAATGGTGTTGGTATAGCTGGATGGAAGTGTGTAGAAAAATGCAAATAGATCCGAGCCTGTACCCTGCACAAAACTCAAATCCAAGTGGATCAAAGACCTCAACATAAACCTAGCCACTTTGAACTTGATAGAAAAGAAAGTGGGAAATACACTTCTACGAATTGGCACAGGTGACCATTTCCTAAATACAACACCAGTGGCACAGGCACTAAGAACAACAATCAATAAGTGGGATCTCCTAAAGCTAGAAAGCTTCTGTAAAGCCAAGGACATTGTCAATAGGACAAAACGACAGCCTACAGAATGGGAAAATATTTTCACCAACCCTACAAATGATAGAGGACTGATCTCTATGATATATAAAGAGCTCAAGAATCTAGAGCCCAAAACCTTGAATAACCCAATCAAAAAATGGGATACAGATCTAAAAAGGGAATTCTCAGCAGAGGAATTATGAATGGCTGAAAGGCACCTGAAAAAGTGCTCATCATCTTTAGCCATCAGAGAAATGCAAGTCAAAACAACTTTGAGATACCACCTAACACCTGTTAGATTGGCTAAGATAAAAGGCACAGATGACAGCCTATGTTGGAGAGCATGCGGATCAAGGGGAACACTACTCCATTGTTAGTGGGAGTGTAAGCTTGTTCAGCCACTTTGGAAAGCAATATGGCAGTTTCTCAGAAAATTGAGAATCAATCTCCCCAAGGACCCAGCAATATCACTTCTGGGTGTATACCCTAAAGATGCACAGTCACACTTCAAAGGTATTAGCTCAGCTATGTTCATAGCAGCATTATTTGTAATTGCAAGAACCTGGAAACAACCTAGATGTCCCTCAACTGAAGAATGGATTAACAAACTGTGATACATCTACACAATGGAATACTACTCAGCAGTAAGAAAAAATGATATCCTAAAATTTGCAGAATACCCTCCTGAGCGAGGTATCACAAATCCAGAAAAATAAGCAGGGGATGTACTCACTCATTAGTGGTCTCTAAACAAACTAACAAGAAAAAAGTCAAGCATGCCCAAGCTGCAAACCACAACCACTAAACTGCTTGGGATCAGAAACACCCTGGACTGACCCTTCGGATCCCACTACACCTGTAGGAATGCCTGACTCATTCTTGAGAGAGGGGGTACAAAACTGGATTGGCCAGGAGGGGATACTGAACTAAGCTTTATTGGATCAGTGGGACCATCGGTCTGTCTGCAGCCCGCCCAGGGAGGGGATGGGGAGTTGTGGAGTAAGAAAAAAGGACCTGATGTGACGGGAGGGGGAAGGGACCTTGAATGGGGATATACAGGGATAGGGAAAAAAAAATCCAGAGGGAAAGCTGAACACAAAGTAATTTTATGTGTAGCAAATTATTTGCATTATCACCCTTGATAAGTCATGCTTATGATTTTTATTTTCCTTATAGTTATTGTTAATTTATCAGCATTTTAAATTCAATTTACTGTTTTTCTTGATAAATACAAAAAAAATGTAAATCAAAGTCAAGCTCTATCTCCTTAATTGTGTGAAGATTGGGTTGGATGAGGAAATTTTGGAAGAAAACCTTGAAATCAGACAAGACTTCATTTTACAGTTTTAGGAAAGCAGTCCACTCAATGAAAAGAGTGCAAAGTAAAACACCAAATGCTGATGAAAAAACCACAGTGAGTCAGCTAGACTACCTGGATGAGCTAGCTTGTACACATGTCCACGCAGAAATTGCTCATCACTTTTGAACACAGATGAAAATGGCCAGTTAGAACAAGAAGAATCCATGTAGAACTTCCATAGCTAGTAAGCTTGTGCCTGCTCTCAAAGTTTCAAAAGACAGGCCGACTCTTTTTACAGGAGGCTAATGTACCTGGATTCTAAGTTACTCTAGCATAAGTCTCCAAACAACCTGTTCTTTTCTCTACCAACAGAGTTGCACAGACAGAATCAATAGCATGTCTGTTTACAATATACTTTATTGACCTAAAAAATCCTGTATTAAAAAATTGATTGAAAATATAAGGCCATTGCTTAGAAAACACATTATTCCTTTCAAATTACTGTTCAATAATGAGGCATATGATCAACTACAAACCTGATGGTGGTATTCAGAGTGATAAATGCTGTTTTCACACCTAGTAGCAACACTCATTCTGTGGCACTTAATCATGGCACAATTTTGACTTCCAACTCTCACACAATTAGTAAATGTGTTCTTTGCATTGATAATATTTCTTTGAGTGGTCAAGTAAAAGTACATTTGGAACCTTCTGGAAACTCACTTCAGAGGTGAGAACATTTATGATTCATGAGGAAAATCTAACATCACCATTACCAGGATTTTCTTTTTCTTCTAGTTATGGCTGTCTTTGACATGTAGAGACTTGGGTAGAAGAAGTGATTTCATCTGCAGTGCCAGGAGCTGGAAGCCAGATTCAGACTGAAGCTCAAAAGTATTACTGAACTGCTACAATATCATGAAAACTTCAGTGAGTGAAAATTCTCTGTTCTTGTGAGATCAAACAAGTGCTTCTCTACTTGATATATATCTCATCACACTGAGGTACCATGAAGTTTTACAAATGGCTGTGTTAGACTTTTCTTGCCAAAAAAAAAAAAGCTAATGATAATTTAATTATACACAGACTGGTTTACTCTAGTTGAAGTTTTAAAATTTGAAGTTCATGACTTGTTGTCCTTGTTGGTTTGAGCCTGTGATGGTACATTATGGTAGGAACATGATTGAACAAAATTACTTGCTTCATGGCCTGGAACAATGAGGGGGAAGAAAGATAGATGAATCCACAATCATCAAAAGGGCATGCCCTGATGTCCTTAAGATTTCTTACTAGACTCCACACGGTAAAGTTTCTACTATTTCCAGAAACATAAACAGGCAACCAACACAACACAGGAGCTCCTAGGGGTCATTCCAGATTCATCTGTAGCATTCTGTGCATTGTTAGTTAAGTAATTATAAGGTTTCTGAAAATTTCTTGGTATTTATTATTGTATGATAAGCAACTGTTTGCCAAGAAATTATGCTTCCGATGCTTATCATGTTTGTTTTTTTTCCAGAAATTATAATTTATCTGAGCCCGCACTTGATGCCAAAATAAGAACATTAACATCCAATGGTATCCTAAGTCAGTGTTTGTCCTATATTCACATTTGGAATATTACCAATAGTTTACCATTAGATGTTAACCTTTGTGTAAGTTTGTTATCAACTTGCTATTAATCTGTTTAGCAAAGATTTGGATTTGCTAAAAGGTAGCTCTTGTAGGTGATAGCTGGTCCAGATCACTCATCTACAATTAAATACCAATGAATTCAAACCAGCACCATGCCCTACTGTAGAAGAATGCTCCTAGTATATTTTTACTTTATTTTATTTTTTGAGGGGTGTAGAAACATGGCATGTATTCATTCTTAACTAAAACCAATGCATTTGGTTGAACTTTATTGTAGTATAACTGATATAAAAATAACAGAGTTGGTAAGTTTGGACACATGTACACATCTGTATTCTACTCAATAATGACTTATTTTCCAAACATCACAAATTAAAGTGCACTTAGAATTGTATAAACAATACTTTTCATCAGAAGTGTCAAGAATAATTTCTTAACTGAATTCTCTAGTGATTTAAGATTTATCTTCCAGTTGAATAGTGATCCTTTCCATGCTATGATATCTGAGATTGGTGGCAAACCAGAATGAAGGACACCACAGCAATGCCACAGCAGTATTTAAAAATGTTAATTCTTTCCCCAATCCTGTACCCCGCTGAGACCAGCACAGCATAGTGGCCAGACCAAGGCTTATGCACAGGTTGTGTTGTTCTCCTGCATCTCTGAATACTCCTGGCAAGGGGGTTTTCTCAGCAACTTTCAGTGTTGCTTGTCACAACATAGATTCATTTGGCCAAGGGTTTTGCCTGAGGACAGCAAGCATCTAGAGGACCTATCCACTTGAGGGAGAGGGACCTTAGACTTATATACAGGACTGGCTTTCAATAAGGTGACCTGGTACCATGTTTCTGCACTAAAATTTGGATATCATTTTCTGTCACTTTTCTAAAGTGAATCACTGAAGTTTTACTCTGCCACCAACTTGTTCTGACATGATGTTTAGTAATAAAGTACATTTTTGAGAGTTTGCTTGTTTATTATGTGTACTGTTTGTGGTGTGTGTGTGTCTGTTTATGTGGGGGGGGGCAGGGAGGGTATGTGCCAGAATGCAGGTACCTGTGGAGGCCAGTGGCACTGACTCTGCTGTAACTGGAGTTGTAGTTGATTGCAAGCTACCTGATTTGAATTCTGCCGAGTGAAGATGAGGACTGTATATTTAATAAAATCAGCCTGGAATATCAAAAGAACAGAATCACCCATAGTCAACCCATGAAGGTCACAGAATGGTAACTCTTGCCTTTAATCACATCACTCTGGAATCAGAGATCTCTCTATATTTCTGTGAGTTCAAGGCCTCCCAACCAAACAGTAGTAACTCACATCTTTAATCTTAACTCTAAGATTATGATACAAAGTTGAACTCTAAGTGAAACAGCAGGGCTGGAAAGATATATAAGGCAGGTATAGACAAGAGATTCTGTAATTCTAGAAAAATGACCAGTCAGGCTGAGAACCCTATTCAGTCTGAGAAGTTTGATGGGTGAGAATTGACTATGGACAATTTATATATGTATATGAAAATACCTATAAACAAATATACTTAACTTCATGTAAACACTTAAAATCATGCCAAGAGGTAAAAATATTCTTCCTTCCTTATTAACATTAGTATAAAAATGAGTATATTTTTGACATGTGAGTTTTTTCAAACCATTTCAATTCGGAACAGTGTATTAAAATAATGTAAATTTATTTATTTATTTATTTATTGGTTGATTTTCTAGCTCTCAGTCTCCTGTGTGTGTGTATGTGTGTGTGTGTGTGTGTGTGTGTGTTTGTATATGTGCATGTGTGTATGTTCACAGTTGGTACTGGATCATGTGTGTGTGTGCACATATGTATGCAGCTGTGTGTTCATCTCCACACACATGACTAGACGGCCCAGGACTGAGGTTGGTTGTCTTCCTTTATTGCACTTTTTTTTTTTTTAATGTGGAAGGGTCTTTCACTGACCTTGAACAGTTCATTTAGGATAGTTTAGCTGGCCAATGAGCCTTAAGGGTCCACTTGTCTCTGCCCCTCCCTTCCCTGTGGGCTTCTTTGTGCTGACATTTCAGACATGAGTTACTGCTCCTGACTTTTCACATTGATGCAGGTGATACCAGTTCAGGTACTCATGCTGGCATGGTAGACATTGTACCAATGACATCATCTCTGCAGGGCACTGTAAATAACTCAAAATATAAGATGAAGAGATGACTCAGGGGTTAAGGAAGACTGCTTGTTGCTCTTGCAGAAGATTCAATTTCAATTTCCATTACTCATATCATGTGACTCAAAACTACCTGTAACTCTAGTTCCAGGAAATCCAATGTCCTCTTCTTGTCTCCAGAGACAGACAGACAGACAGACAGACACACACACACACACAAACACACACACACACACACACACACACACACACACACACTAAAAATATCTTTTAAATCAACAGTTCTCCTATCCAAGTGCTTACCAGGCCCAATCATGCTTAACTTCTTTTGAGGTGGTATAGTCTGCTCTTTTATGAACAAAAAAGAAAGAAGAGTGTATCTGAGGGACAGAGGATATACAGAGGGAGCAGATGGAAGGAGAGGGTAGAAGGGAAACTCTTTGGAATTTAATATATGAAAGAAGAATAAATAAAAATGAATTGATAAATAAGTCAAGTGTTTCTCAGCCTTCCTATGTTACAACTATTTAATACAGTTACTCATGTTGTGGTAATTCCCCCAAACCATAAAATTATTTTTGTTCCTACTTCAAACTATAATTTTGCTACTGTTATGGATTGTAATGTAAATATCTGTAATTTCCAATGGTCTTAGACATTCTTTGTGAAAGGGTTTTTCAACTACCAGAGGGTTTATGACCCACAAGTTCTAAATGATACTGGTGATAATGTTAAAGGTATCTCTTTAATAATGAAAATGTGAATTTTCAATTTATCTTATGGTTGTAGGTTTACTTATTTTATTTTTCATGACAATGGCATATAGTTTAGGGAAAATATTATCTTACATTTAAAAGATCTTTCAACTAGTTCCATAGTCTTTAACACATTTACCAGCAATGTCAGAAATAATAATAGGAGTTATAACAAAGTACATTGTCACACTATAGATACCTGAAATCATGTACTAATCTTATTGATGCTTTATGGAAACAGCATTCTCTTATGACACATTGTTAGGCAGGTGTTAGAACTACAGAGTAAAAAATTGCAGGTGTTCTTTTAAGTTTGATGCATCTTTATATGGCTTGCATTATAATTTCTCAGGTGTTCAGCACTATATTTTTAAGTACTGACAAGTCTTCCTGTAGAGATAATATAATAAAATGGCCTAATTTAGCTATGGATAATGCAACTTCCATCATCAAAAATCTAACAAAAGTGCTAAATGCTAGAAGACTTATTTAGGTGATTAACTTCATATGCATACTAATATTTAGGTTAATAATAAAATAGAAGTTTAAAGGCTCATGGAGTGGATAAAAGAGAGTAAATACATAAGAAACACCATGTAAAACAACTCATGATAATACATTTAATTTTCGCCTTAAATTTCCAAGTAATAGAGGCTCAAATTACATTTACATTTACATCAACTTTTCATTTCTCTTTGAAATTTCATTATAAGGATTTTGTTATAGATTTTTTTATTTCTTAGGATGTCCTGGAGGGAAGTGAAATAACCTATAATGATGTATTTATTGAGGGCTTAATATGTCCATTGGTGCTAGGCCATATTAAAATATTAAATAATTTAATCAACTATTATGAATCTCTGGGCTAGAAATTTTTTTCTTTTAATTTTGGCAGCTCAAAGCCTTCCTCTAACTCATAACTGTCTTCTTGCAAAGGTAATTTTTTTTTTGTATCCCAGGAACTTGTATGAAAGCTGGGTTTTGTCTCTTAGCACAGTTAAAAAGCATCTGTCTTTTTTTCCTATGTAACATCACTTTCATGTGATGTTGACAGTCTGATAAACTGATGTGCAGAGGAATATTGTGTCTGGAAGGGAACAAAGAAGGTAGACAATGCAAATGACAAAAGCGAATCTATTTTTGCTCAGCATCTAAAATATACACCATAAAATGCAAAATACCTACTATATGCACTCAGGAATTTGTTGCATTGAATGAATTAAGCTACTCTCACATATTTGGTAGCTAAGATTCAGAAAGGAAGTAAGATGGTGCTTGTGTTTACATACAGTGGATGGCTGCCTCATGTGAGCCTTTTTGTCTCTTATGTGGAGAGCAGAATGCTATTTTCTTTTATCACATTATACATAATAGTTTACCCACTGGTAGTCAGAATATTCTCCATTCCTCTTTCCGTCTTTAAAGATTCCTGATCCCATTTCTCCTTTTGTACATTTGTTTACCTTTGGACAGTAATTCATAGATAATAGGTTCATTATCTTCATAGATAATACGCACTTTATAGATAATAGCTTCAATATCTTCATAGATATCTTCATATTTAATAAACACTCTTCAAAATCAATGAGTTAAAACCAAGTGATGTGGTGTTCAAAAGTCAGGATTTAAGTGTGATTAAGCCATGGACATACTTCCACTGCTCATGTGGTAGTTTTATTAATTATGGAGGAGATTTCATAAACGGTATATGACATGTATTTTACTGTAGTGGGAGATTACTTACATCCTCACTTGAGGACCTACTAAACACTGCTATCATGTAGAGACAGCAGACCATACTGTACAGCAAATCCTGTCAATGATTTAAAAGTGTTCTCAACCTCCAATTCAAACTATGAGACACTTTTTTTGTCTATTTTGCTAGTGCAGCACAAATCATTATCAGACATACAGGAAAAGACACACATGGTGGAAGAGTGAGATGTCAGTCTAAACTTCAATTGAGTCAACAGACAGCAGCTAAACCATTCCTACTATGTATGTGATCCAGTCATTCCTCAAATCTCCAGTATGCCCACTGCCTCACCTGACTGGAATACAAACTGAGTGGCCAAGGTGCAGAATCGTTACATGTAAGTATAGATCAATACTCTTTTGAGATGAATTTTTCTATAGATTGCAAAATCACTCATGATTTATGGCTTTGATTTAAAAAGTGGAAGAAATGTCATGATAGTACCAACTGTTAGTACTAGAGCCATCTGGGAAACAAACCTCCCTAGTCTTGTGTGTGAGCAAGTATCTAGATAAGTACATCAATATGGGCAGCATTCTACCATGGGCCTTTAACTAAACAAAAGAAAAATGCCAGCTGAGCACCAGCATTCGTCTTTCGTGTCTTCTGATTACAGACACTATATGACCAGCTGCTACTCTTCCACCAGTTCATAACCACCAGGAGATATTGTTTGTCTTCAAATTCTCCATTTCTTACGTTGCTAATGGCAGACACTTAATCACAGTGATAGGAAAAGTAGATAACACAAATATCTTCATAGAAAATTATTCTAGAATCATACTAGAAATACTTACCTTCCTTTTGTTATTTTCTGACTCCTATCACATGTTCTAAACTCTGTATTACAAGAACCGGGCATCAAAAAGGTACAGTACATTCATTGTTGTGATTTCAATTGTGTACTCAAATATATGTTGAGGTGCTCTGGTCTGACTATCTCTGGATGTGGGTTGCAAGCCTATCTGGATCACATGGGGCCTAATTCAGTATGAGAAATTGTCTCTAAGCATAAATGGAATTTTTAAAAAGTCAATCTTCTAGTCTCACTTTTAAGTAGTATTTGAAACTTTTAGAGTTGAGTTAAGCACATGAAATTGTAACTCTCGACCTTCTGATGTGATAGATTCAAGTAATTGGAGAAAATACTGTAGCAGAAAACCTAAATCTTCATCAGAATTTGCCAAATGTGTGCAAGTTAAAGTGTAAACATTGCAAATCCTAAAGTTAATAGAACTCAAGTGGCGTCCACACTAATGAGCTTTGGAAGCATCTAACAAAGAAACACGAATTTTAGGTCTTTTCAACATGACTAAACATATGACTTATGCATATTTATTTTTGGGTAAACCAAACTTTGAAACCAATTGTTCAAATCAGTGACTTCTTTTCATCATAATTGTGGCTAAAACATGTCTCTGGAAAAACTAGTCTGCACAAAAACAGGTCTTTGACAATATATTTTACTCTGTGTCCCTTGACAGTACATTTTTTTTTTCTATCAAGAAGTAAAAACTATTGTTTCTTAGCGTTGGATCAGTTTAAAATGTATTTGTTTATGTTTATAGGAGGAGTTCAGAAGGATAACAGAAAAAAGATAAGAAATTTCCCAAGAGAAGTTTAGAGAATCTGAAATCTACAACAATTGTTATAATTATCCAGAAGTGTTATTTTTTATACAAAAATAATATGATGGCAAGGTCTATTGACATTAGTTATATACTATTAGCCCAAATATTTTAGAGTATATTTTATAAGTGTTCTCAGGCACATGCATGAGTGTGTGCATATCCAAATACTCATTTTGTCCTAAAAAAACATCCAAAATTGACCTAGAAAACATTGACTTGGAGTAGATTATATGTATCACTTATATTAAACAAACCAAATGCTACAAAGAAAATATTCCAGATACAGTAAATGTGTCCTTCTAAAAGACTCTTGATGATATTAAAAATATACTTGCATATAAGTATTGCTATTTTTATGTTTGTTTATGGGAAGAATATTTAAATTAAAATTTACAGAAATAAACTTTTATTGTACTGTAGGCAAAGTGTGTTTTTCATGGACATAAATCCTCACTGGAATATATATATATATATATATATATATGTAAATTTCTGTTACTATTTTTCATGTTATTATTTGTTTATATAAGCATGCTTTTCCTTTTTTTTGGAAAAAACTTAATTCATTGAGAATTTCCTGGAAAAATTCTGAGTATATTTAACAGTGTCATCTCCTCCAAGAACTGAAAACAAACAAGAAACCCATTAAATCTAATTTGTGTTGTTCATCAGCTCTTTGATGTTTGTCCTTCAACTGGGGCCTGATGGAAGTATCAGAGACCACATCCTGGAAGAAAACTGACTTTTCTCCTCCAGCTATAGTCAATTGCCAAGACCTCTTCACCTAGGGGTGGGGCTTCATAACCATCTCCCCTGCTTTCTAGGACACTCCCTGTTCTACAGTTGCATAAATCTTGTGCAGTCAGTTACAGCTGTTGTATGTTCATAGGTGCATCTGCCATGCTATACCTGAAAACACTGTTCCTTTGCATTCCACCACTCTGTCTGCTTATTCAAATATGTCTGCCCTGTCTACTTCTGTGACTCCTGGGCACTGAGAAGAGATGATGTGATATACATGTCCATTGAGGGCTAAAAATTCCTTAATTTTATATTCTATGCATTTTGATCACTTGTAAGTCTTGTGCCCAGCATCCACTAAAGAAAGAAGATTCTGTGGTGAGAGTTGAGAGGGGAATTAATTCATAGGTAAAATGACAAACCATTAAGAGTTAGTTTAATACTGTGCTCAAAAGTGTACTATGTTATTTCCTAGGGATTATGACTTTTCTAGCTACAGCTTTTTGGCAGTTATATTGGATTAAATTTGGGTTTAAAATCATGCCTTATCTCTGCAGCGTCCCAGCGCACTCTGGAGCAGGGGCAGCTGAACTCTGCACCTGGCCACACCCGCAGCTCCTGCTGCTGCTGAGGGTATCTGCAAGGACCCCTACCGCGACCCCGAACTGAGTGAACTGAGCAAACTAACTGCAGGGGTCTCTGAGGGGCGGATTCGAACCCTGACCAGAGGTGAGGAGGGCTCGGCGG